>NJDC01001632.1:8160-49977 GCA_002245475.1 Calephelis virginiensis | reverse complement strand
CTGTGAAGACTGAAATCTGAGGAGGACATTTGTAGCTCAGTATTACTTTGAATTTTGGAACCTACGCAGCTGATCCAACTTGACCATTAGGAGAAAGTTTGGAAGCTTCCGTGTATATTGTAGTCCAATCACGCCATCTTTGTGAAAGGATTTCTTGAAGTTCAGAGTTAGCAGATGAAGAGTCCTTTGATATGCCTAGACTGAGGGCTAAATCTGGTTTAAAGATTAAGGAGAATTGGTTTCATTTTATTAGAATTGACAACTTTTTTATGTTAACACTCTGAACCAGGATCGTGTTTCTCGTATCGACGTATTTTCGCACTTAACACATACAAAATGTTTGCATGTTGTGTGCTGCTATAGGCTGCACTACCAAAAAATTGATATATATACAAGTGTTATGAAAATATTGTTATTTATAAAATATTCGTTACATTTTAATAAAAAACTCATTATTCAATTATTTAGGTAATTTCTGATTTTTCATATTATTTACTTGACATAACCGGTCACACAGACTTGCAGGTTTGTTTGAAATCCGAAGCCGCTATTATTATAAATACATTAATAATTGATTCGTGACGATATTTTGTGTTAAGTGAGTTGTGATTTCGCCGCATCATTCCAATTTAAACATTATGGTGTTTTTACTGGTCTCTAGTGTTTATATTTTTTACAAAAGGACGTTCGGCGTATTATAGTTACGCCAGAAATTTCTTTAGGTTACCTTGCTAGTGATTTTTAGAAACTGGTGAAATCATTGAATTTTGTTTAAAATGTCCGTAAACGATCATACAAAGTTGCCAAATGACATGAATGTGATTTATAACAGATTTCTTAACCTGCTCCTACTGTTTTCTTGCATTTGCATCAGACACAAAAAACTATTGTAAAATGTTAAAAAATTAAGAATTAAATTGTTAAAAAACAATTTCTGTTTTACTTGTTATTTTTATGTATGACATTTTTGCCTTATTTGATAAGAAATTGAGTTGCCCCTAAAATTTCTACTTATTGTAATGTTATTGTACCCTTCGCGTTTTTTGTATTATTAAATATTTAATAAACGATATTGTGTTTTATAAATTTTAGTGGCAATTTGTTTTTTTCATCAAGAAATTAAAAAGTAATTAAATATTAAATATAAAAAGAATCCCTTTCCTAGTAGTTTTCGTTTGCTATACCTACGGGGCGCCACTGTCTCGTAGCTGTGTAAGGCTATGGTTGCATTTATTGTATATGTAGTTACAATTCTTCTCTGTGGGTAATATTATTCTGTGCTCTGAACTGTCTAAGCGACAGCTGTCAATTTGACATTTGACGTCTTGAATGGAAATTAAAATTCAATCAACTTTCAACAAAAATATCAAGTTTATTTTTTTCAAGTTTAAATTTAACCTTTGGTGACCTTACGATAAAAGTTAGAAAATGAACAGTCAATAGCAAAATTGCATGCGCATGCGTGTGTTGATTTCGCGTTCTGTCACATATCAAATTTTGTTTGGCGCGCTGATAAGTCGAGCTACATATCAACACAATGAAATTATCTTTTCTTGTATTCGTAGTGCAGATTTCATACATTCCTCACGTTTGCAGTGCCGTGTTTAATGTTGAAACTTGTAGTGAAAATGTCAAATAATGAAATATTTTCCTCAAATATGGCAAGGCAAAATGGTATTGTCCAACCTTTGCTAACAGGTAAGAAAATTATGGAGGGAGTTTTGAAATATTTTTTTTTGTTTTTACAGAACACCATTTTTTACAGTCATAATCCCAATTTTCATTAAAAATTCAAGTTGATCTCATGCTATTTGTATTTTTATTTGTGGTATTTGATGTCTTTCAATCAAAATAATGAGTAAACAAGTTATTATTTATCCAATAATTGAATAGTCATATCAGAATAATAATTGTAAATGTATTTAGTTATAAAAATCAAAAAAAAAAAATCCAAAAATCCATAAAGAAAACTATGAAGGTTAAATTACCAAGAACTTAAATGAGCATTATATAGTGTAATAAAAAAAAGAAATGTTCTTTTCATTATCTGTGTTTTATATTTATTTATTTTGTTTCCAGATTTATACCAAATAACAATGGCTTATGCATATTGGAAATCTGGAAAGGCAAATGATGTTGCAGTGTTCGATTTGTTTTTTCGAACTAACCCGTTTCAAGGAGAGTTCACAATATTCGCTGGATTAGAAGAGTGTCTTAAATTTTTAGAAAATTTTCATTATTCTGATAGTGGTATGTTGTTTTTATTTATAAATAATAGAGTTTTTAGTATCCTTTTTTTACCATTACCTGCATTAGTGTTTAGCGTTTACATGAATTTTACCATTGCAAGTTTTGTTTGTGTTTGTGTTTCTTAAATATGTTGATGTCTGAAACCATATCTGTTATTAAAATATAAATGTAAAATATACTTGACCTTCTACTAAATACCTATATACTCTCATTAAATCTGACAGCCCTTTAATTCAAAAAATGCATTGCTTTTGTTATATTAGTAACAGTTCTATAAATTCAGGTTCTTTAGTAAATAGTTTTTTTCTATCTGGAAAAGAATCTTATGTTATTAATGTTATCAATTTGATACATATCTTTATTATAATCTACGTTAAAATTTTATTAAATTTAAATGTGAAAGTCTTTTTGTCTATTATAATTTAATGATTTCTCTGCTTGGCCGATTTTAGTAAAACTTGATAAGTACGTATAAGTAGATCTTAAAGTTTAAACAAGTTATTTTTTTCAAAAATAATTACCTAAAAGACTATAATGGGTTATGAAGTTTTAATGAAAGTTCTTGCTAAGATAACCCAGAAATGCAGACATCTAAATGTTCATCCCAAAACTGCCTGCCCCCATCAGCATTCAAACCCAAGCCTCACGGATAGTCAGTGGAGTCTGGTGGGTGCGCTAGCCCCTCTATCATCGAGGCATTCAGTGTTTAGTTAAACATGTATTTGAATTTAATGAAATTTTATTGTTATGATTTTTAGATATTGAATATTTGAAACAAACTTTGCCTGCAAATATTGAGCCTGAGTTCTATAACTACTTAAAAGATCTAACATGTAAAGATGTTAAAGTGAGTGCCATTGAAGAAGGTTCTGTAGCTTTTCCAAGGTAAGTGTATTTTTTAAATAAAAACTAGCAACTGGGCCTGGTTTTGCACAGGCGATAAACCATAATTTATAAAAGATATTGTTATCACTACATAGTATTAAACAAAGTCACTTCCTCTGTCCCATTTGTATCTTGAAAACTACGCATTGGATTTTGATGGGGTTTGTATATTTCATAACCGTGCGATGCCGGGGCGGGCCGCTAGTTAATAATAAACTTCAAATTTTAAGTTTTAGTTTAGCAAAAAAAGCTAGAAATTAATAATTAAAAAAATGTATGCCATTGCTAAAAGAAACCTAATTGAATATAGGTATTTATCCTTCTCCTTTTCACCAATTATGATGTTGCTGATAATTTAAATTTTGCCGTAACTTCTGAGATATTCTTTGATGAATCTTTAAGCATATAGACCTGTCATATTGTTCATAAAAAACTTGAGATTGCAAGTGCATTTTATTTAATGAAAGCTAATAGTGTGTCCTTTTAAATTGTTTTGAAATTAACACATTGTAAGTTGCTATTCTGTTAAATTTTAAAAAGGGTATAGTGTCATCCTTAAAATACCACCATAGAATTTTTCATTAACGCAAAAAAATGGAATGGACTGTGTTGGTCTGGGCTCCCTTGGAGAACAGACTACAATCAAATTGGTAAAAAATATTAAGTACTAGACGTCCTATAAATCACTGAAATTTCTATGAAAATCGTAACTATTATACTCTGTCAAAATTAAGGACAAACAGCTTGTACATGGGGCATACTAAAATTTTCTTGAACTGGCCACTTACAATAAATGAAATAAAAAAAAAAACTGATAACAGAATTTGAAAATGGAACTCTCTAGGAATTTAATACCATTACTTGTAAATTTTTCAAACTGTCTTTTGTTTTTTAATTTAGCGTGGTTTACGGCTTACGTTACAATTACGTGTGGCGTTATATTGAAATAATATCGTGAAAATTTCCGCTCAATGATTTTCACGATTTACTCTGTGGTTTAGTTGATCAAGAGAGTTGTTAGAGACTGCAACTAGCATTTGGCGTTGAAGCACCATCTCGTAGCTCGTGTATTCGTGGTTTGGAGAATTTAGACTTGGACAAGATTATCTCTATGATGATAAATTTAAAGGCCGGCTGGCGACTGCGGTTACTAAATCTAATATCGATGCCGTATTGCAACTAATTATGACTGACAAAAAATTACTTGCCAGCAAATTCATACTGAATCAGGCATTGACATGTGTCAAATGCAAGACATTTTGCATGAGCGACTGAATGTTCGAAAGCTTTGCACTAGGGATATCGCAGGATTTAACACAAGACAAAAAACGATTGCGCGTAGTGTGGTGCCGAAAAATTATAGAAAAGTTTAAAGAAACATTGGCTGTCTATAACATTGTGGCAGATGACGAAACCTGGGTGTATTGTTTCGAACCGGAAAGAAAAAGCCAGTCAACAGAATAGGTCTTCCTCTTTGAAGATTTGCCAACAAACATTAAGAAGAGACGGAGCATGGGCAAAGCAATGGTTGCATCTTTCTTCGGGAAAACTGGACATTATAAAACATCGTCGTTTGTAAATCAAAGGACAGTCACTGTAGATTGGTATATAAACCATAAGCCTTAGACAAAGGGCGCGAAAAGCGTCCTCACAGTCATACCATCCTTTACCACGACAACGCGTACGCACATTCCGCTAAGGGAACGAATGCATATTTGAAGGCTTCAAATGCGAAACTGATGACGCATCCGTCGTGCAGTCCGGTCCTCGCATCTTGCGACATCTGTTTCTTCCCAAGAATGAAAGATAAACTTAGAGGTTTAATTCTCACTAGAAGTGGCGGTGAATGCATTCTAAGAAGTCGTAATGAAGACTGGACCCACTGCAACATACAATGGTTCCAACGAATGGAAAAATGTGTAAATGATGAGGGTGTATCCACACGCCCATATTCCCGAAGACGTAGGCAGAGATACAACCAAGGCACCCACGACTAGCCGAAGACACTAAGTCCCACAATGTGATAGGTGGCAAGCCTATCGCCAACCGGGCACATTTCCAATCCCGACCAACATTTTTTTATTAGAAAATTGGAAAAATCCAATTTTCTTTTTGTTGGCCGACCCGGGATTCGAACCCGGGACCTCATGCAGTCAAGTCCAACACCCGGACCGCTAGACCACAGAGGCGACTGGCGATGAGGGTGTATACTTTGAATAAGCAATAACTTAATCAAATACATCTTATCGAGTCTTATTTATCAGAATCAAGAAACTTTTAGTATGATCTAAGTCATACAAGTACGAGTATTATAAATGTGAAAGTCAGTCTGTCTGTTGCTCTTTCATGGCTAAACCGTCGACCGATTTTGATGAAATTTGATATGTATATAGCTTAACATCCGAGTTCAAACATACTACTAAGTTCTAACAGACTATTTTTTGAAAAAATATCGATTATCAAAGAGCTGTAACAGGGGTATATAATATAAATATATATAACAGGGATAACAGGAACTATTACTTCGAATGAAAATAGTTTCTATTCTACGCCGAGGAAGCCGCGGGCCAACAGCTAGTATCTATAGTATAAAGCAGAAAAGTTATGTGATGGAAAAACCTGTTATAACAGGGGTTTATAAATATAAAATTTGGACCGAATATATAAAATATTTTTTAATGTATTGTGGAATATTTTTTCGGCATATTATGTTAATAACTTTATCAGATTTTGGTAAACGAAATTCTAGACATTATCACACAACAGCAAAATTGCCCTGGCTTCGCTCGGGTGAAAGAGCTTATATTAAAAGACAAATTAATTTATAAATTTTCACAGTTTGAAAAGACACTAAAAACTATAGATAAAGAAAAAAGAAGTGAAACAAAAACAATACTATTTTAAACTAACTGGATATATTTATCTACACATAAAATAAATCGGTAGAAGGATCAATTCTGTACATTGAAAATATTGAAAAAATAAATAGCAAATAGGTGTTACTGGATCGATACCAAACCCAAATATGTGTAAATTTTTTTCTGTCTGTCTGTCTGTATGTTCAGACATCAAGTGAAAACTAACGGTTCGATTTCGATGAAACTTGGTATAATTATATCTTATTATCCTGGGCATAAAATGGGATACTTTTTATCGTGGAAAAATACGTAGAAAAAAATAAATTTTAATTTTTCAGTTTTATCACGTGAAGACCGACATCTGCGCGGACGGAGTCGCGGGCGGAAGCTAGTGTATGCATATAGTCATAAAATTGCGCTCTTTATATCGCTTTTTAGATAGCAAACGGATTGGTGTGTTTAATATGAGAGACTATATTTAAAAAATTAGAATGAATAAAGTAAAGTTCTTTAAAAAAAACTTTTTGTAGATGAGAAACAGCAACACATACCCACGTTGATTTGTTGTAATAGAAATAGTTTCGGCATTGTTTTCGATGAAGCTCCCAATGATTAATGAAAACCCCTTACTTTTTTCTGAAATGTTGAGCCAATATCGTCATATTTTAACCAATTTACATACTTTAAACCTTAGCTAATCATATGATATCTCAAACTTGCTCATGATTTTGATTTTATCGTGAATCGACACAGACAGGCGCGTCCAGGAGACGTTGTTTTAAAATATGTCACAATTAATATTAGGTAAGTAGTACATAGGAGTTTTGGCGCCATCGTGAATGAAGATGGTCGTAATTTTTTCATAGTTATTGAATTTCGTGTTTATATTGAGTGAAATTAGTTAATTTAGGTGGGAATTAGATTAATTTTGTTCAGTGAAAGTGCCAAATCAAGTAATATTGAAGAAATTGGTGTATCGTCTAATTTCTCACAGCCGCCAAATCTCAATAGACGAGCTTGAGTAACGAAGCCACCGTTTTACTTAAGACCCAGACATGACTTACTGACGACTTATTATGACTGATGACTAATTATAATTGATTTAAAGTTTGATGCAAATTTCTACTTGACTAATGGCAAAATACTAACGTGAAGGCCAATACCTAAACAAAGAAAGAAAAAAAGAAGTAGTACATACTATTTAAATTATGCGCTTCGGCTATATTCGTTAAGCTTCGAAATTCCGAATGTATTTCAAAGATATCTATATAGATTTGTTATTACACGTAATTAATCATTTCGCTCAAATTTAGATTACGTCAGCCAATTTAGAAATAAAAATATAAAGCGTAAAAAGTGTAAAGCAAAAATCGCCTAATAAATTGGAAAAATCGTAACAAAAAAAAACCATTTCACATTAGGGTATTTTTTTTATTACTATCACAGAGTCATATTGTACAGTACTACTATGTAAATTATGCGCTTCGGCTATATTCTTCAAGATCCGGAAATCCGAATGTATTTTAAAGATATCTATATTGATTTGTATTACACATAATTAGTCATTGCACTCAAATTTATATTACTTCAGCCAATTTAGAAATAAAAGTGTAAGAAAGTAAAAAGTGTATAGCCGAAGCGCATAATTTAAATAGTAGTACTGTACTATATGACTCTGATAGTTATTAAAAAATATTACCCTAATGCCAAAAGGCTTTTTTTATTCATGTTACGATTTTTCCAGTTTTGAGACGATCTTTCATAAGCTTTCATACTTTCAGAAGCTTTCATACTTCAGTAGACTCCCTCTAAAACCCTAACATCGGAGCTGATGTCGCATAGATTCCACTGCAGATATACATTCTGACTAAGGCGTGAGTTTCTTATGCGTTTACAGTTGACAGATTTGTCAGATCGTGTGGAGAACTATTGTTCTATTTTTACAATATTTTATGTATAAAAAACGCGCTCTAATATGAAACTGAAAGTGCACCAGCAAATTGCGGCGTCAATTATGTTATCGTTAAAAACTTGATACGACGGTAGATGACTCATGGTGAGGAATAAATTGGAAGTGTACTTAGCACTCATAGTATACCACTGTTGTTCTATTACTCTGCCCTTTTATTGACTCAGGGCCAATTAGCGTTCAATTAAACAAAGTTTGCAGCACCTCTTGGTCATACGTCATTAGATCTGTCAAGTTTACTAGAGCTAGAGATTATACTTCTAACAAAGACCAGATGTTCGTTTTTAAGTACCGCTGACTTTCTCTAAATTACCGGCCTCTTTATAAGTCAAAGAGAGTCAACAGTTTTTAGAAATTGACGTTAGCTCTTTGCTAAAATTTAACATCCAGTAGTAGGCTATATCATTTCGATTTTGTTAATTGCCTTCACAAGACTCTAAAAGAGAGGCCGGTGCATTAGAGAGAGGCAGCTATATCTGGAAATGACATTAGGTCTTTGTTAGGAGTGTAACCTCCAGCAGTAGTCTATAGCTTCATGGTCATACCGTAGATCACTCTTAATATCTCTGAAAGATATATATAGTTAAGTAATCAATTTAACGCTTACAGTAAATATTGTTACATTGAACTTTACGATCTAGTAAAATGACTCGTACTTACGAATCATGGTATATAAGTTTTTTTCTGCCCTCTGGGCTGAAACTGACAACTTTGCCCTAAATGAAGTTGTCTCTTTTCTGCTCCGTCAAGTAGAAAAATGGCATACTTGGCAGAAAAAAAGAAACCTCATATCATACGTTTTACGGCTGTGGCTTTGTCCCGGCCATCAGTTACCAGTGATCTGAGACTTTCATAATTTCCTGTCCTCAGTGTTCATTGGCCGCAGTCGCCCCTTAGTACAGTAGAGAGTCTGATGTCATATCAATTTGATATCGTAATATCAAATGAGCACAATATCCCTAACTCGTATATCGTCATGAAACTTTGATTGCAATTGAGCTATTCGTCTTCCCATGTTGTTCCGGGTTTCTTTTGTAAAAAAGACCATCTGCCTTTGCCAGGCATCTCGCTAGAGGAGAGCAAAAGTGGATTGGGCCATTATCAACAAGTCCACTGGTGGTCGAGTACCGAGCAGAAACTTTTCCTGGTAGAGATGCACCTCCATATCCATTCCTCTCACCATAATGACAGTGTCATGTACGATTTGGAGGGTAGGGTAGCAAGACTTCCAAAATCAGTCTAACATCTTGGCCTCAAGACAGCCTACCTACTACTTTTTTTCAATGGCCAATGTGCTGCTAACCTCGCGATTTTTAAAACTTTACCGGACTTCGTGGACTAATAGTGTTCAGTCCGATATATCATTATTTAGATGGATTCCATTGTTCCCTGCAACGTCAGAAACGAGAGCTGTCTCCCGGGAGACCGAACCTTAACTTGGCAGCACTAAGTTCTGGTTTTCTGGGATTCTACAAAGTCTATGCTGTCTATAGATCAAGGTTATCTTATAGTCCAGAGAGCCTTGTGTTTCTTTCCTGTCTTATCACACAAAAAAAGAATTTGTTTTATACATAATTAGTAATTATGCATAGTCTTTAGGCCAAGGCCAAGGCCTTGATTTTACAGTATAATTTTCGTTGAAAAATGTAAGCGATATACGGATAGTATTAATAACCTATCTATAGATAGAGATAGGCCTTCTAGAGTTTTGTTGCTAAGATGTTTTTGATAATTATTAAAAAATAACAGCGGTTGCCTGGCACCTGTTCTAAGATAGAACGATCTCTTATCTTAGATAGGTAATTAATATTGGCTGATTGTTGATTATTGGAACCAAAACATTTTTCTTAACATTTTCTTAATATCCTCTAATATTGATTTTGATCACCAACATTTAGGTTACTGTGAAACTGTAATTGATATGACCTAGAAGATTTATTCTTTTACGGTCAATATTAATAACCTATCTAAGATAAAAGTGCTTGTGCTATTTGAGATCAGTTACAAGGCAAAAACTTGTATTTTTCAATAATTAGTAAGAATATCTTAGCAACAAAACTTTAATAGACCTATTTCTTCTATCTGTAGATTTTTATTTTATTTTTATTATTAATAACGGCCGTTAAATAATACAAAATCAATAGTAGATTGGGAATATTTGCGTATGTGCGTATGTAGACGAAATTTTTATATTTTCAATGTTATATTAAATTACAGATAACGGTAGATAAGGCACCAAAGACTAAAATATCGCGTAGTACTAAGTTCTTAGGCTACGTAAGACAATATTCAGCTGTTGTCTGAACCTAATTTACCGTTGTGAGGATTTAGGTTTCCCCAACACGTTCCGTAGAAGTATAGGAATGGAATTCTTAATTTTAGTTATTTTTAAAATTCTTCATGCCTCTTCCTTCTAGCAGTATAGATAAGAAAAAAAAAGTATCTTCACGCCCATATCCCCGAAGAGGTAGGCAGAGGCACAACCAGGGCACCCACGACTAGCCGAAAACACTAAGTCCCACAATGTGATAGGTGGCAAGCCTATCGCCAACCGGGCTCATATCCTATCCCAAGCAACATTTTTTTATTAGAAAATTGGAAATACCCAATTTTCTTTTTGTTGCCCGACCCGGGATTCGAACCCGGGACCTCATGCAGTCGAGTCCAACAACTGAACCGCTAGACCACAGAGGCGATAAGGATATCTTATATATGTTTGTATATATACAATTTACATAATGTATTGCGTTTGTTCACTGTCAATTTACATAAAATGTCTTCGCTCGCGACGAATATCGATTTAATAAATTATTAAAATGGTAGCGCTACGTCACTAAATAACGACGTTGTACTCATATCTAGTTAATTACTAGCGGTATTGTCCAAAGTCCGTGATCGGTACGTCACGGCCGTTCGCGGTCGTTTTAATAGGGTTCCCTATTTTAACCGTCTTATTAATTAATTCGGTATAAAATACTAGAAGGTTTAACCTGGTATTAAAGCCCTTATTACAATGATACAGGTAATAAAACTTGATTTTACTACCTCGTTAGTCCATGTTTGTTAACAAGATGGTAAGAGTACCAATGGAACTACAGAAGCGTGTTTTTTCGTATATGGCAAGAATGTATATTTCTATCTAAGATAGGTACTTTCTGATACTTCTATAAAATTGTATATTAAGTCTTACTTAGTGTCTTCGGCTAGTCGTGGGTGCCTTGGTTGTACCTCTGCCTACCTCTTCGGTGATATGGGCGTGAAGATACTTTACTTTGTATATTAAGACCGCAATAAAAAACGGATTTTTACATCCCTAGGGCAGTAAAATAAAAAAAGTCACGACTTTGTTTCGTTTAACAATAATTAGATGTACTAAAAGGTTTTCTTTTTTATTGCCCGAGTTGTGTATTTTTCTGCTCAGAATTGGAAAGTGCAATGGGAAGCAGAAACCGTGATTTTTCAGCGTTTGTGCATTAAGTAAGACTATGAAATATAGTCTTAACTATAAACAACTTTTGGACAGTACACGATCTGAGCTGTAAACACTGGTCATAGTTCTGGAAGGTCAGCGCCTTCTTACATCACATGGTCACACGTAACCTACCCAAGTCATTATTTTGTCGCAAGTTTTTTTTAAATTATATTATCTCGATATTCAAGGAAATGAAATAATATTGGGCAGTTTTGTTCAAAATTAAATACTTTCGACGAATAACTTGTTAATTCGGTTAAAGATTAATATTATGTTTATTATAACACACCTAATGCATTATTTTAAAGTGCTATTAATAACCATAAAAAAGTGTTTTAGTGAGTATAGACCCTTAAAATATTGCTTTAAGCTACATTATTTTTAAGTTGTATTAATAACCACAAAAAGTGCTATAGAGAGTATAGATATTAAAAGATAGCTATGTGCTACGTTATTTTAAAGTGCTATTAATAGCCATAAAAAAGTGCTATAGTGAGTATAGACCCTTAAAAGATAGCCATTTCCTATCGCTGACTCTTTTTATAGAAGATGTAACGAAAAACAATCTTATAATAATAATAATACACTTATTTGCTTGGATAAGGGATATTTTGGGTTTGGTTTTGGAGCCAGATTTTGGAGATTCTGATCATGATAATATGATAGTTTAAAAAAACTATCTCGTTCTCGTTCCTTGATATAAGAGTGAAGTTTCAATATAATCCGACTTTTTAAAGTGTGTAAAAAACACGTGTTAGAATTCCGTTACATAGATACGAATTTAAATAAAGCTCCTTAAAAAGTATTACTGCTTCAGTACATAGTATAAAACAAATTACTTTGTTTCTATGTCCCTTTGTATGCTAATAAATCTTTAAAACTACGCAACGGATTTTGATGCGGGTTTTTTTTAATAGATAAAGTGATTAAAGTGAAAGGTTTATATGTATATTTCATAACCGTGTGAAGCCGGGGTGGGCCGCTAGTTTTCTATATATTGTGACATAATGAAAGTGTGAAACTAAAGATTAGCGACCCGAGTTTTGTTGTCATCGACAGAAAGGTTTGTTGCAATTTTTTCATGACTATTGAATTATGGGTAAATGTTGTGTAAAATTTATCAATTTTGGTGTCATTTTAGCTGTTCCGGTGAACTTCGTTTCACCCCCTCAGTTTGTATGGGAAAAATTAAAATGTTGTTTTTCCTAGTTTCCTCGGAGCGAAAAAGGGTAGAAAAATATCATATGTCCTTCTTCCGGTTCTAAGCTACATCTCAATCAATTTTCAGCCAAATCTGCAGTTATAAATAGTGTACTAACACCAAATACTAACGCGACTTTCTTTTAAATACATTTATATAGATTAGTACTACTGCAGAAAAATACCTAAAAGTACCTATAAATACCTAAAAATACGTAAAAGTACCTAAACAGCCTGTCAAATCAAAGCGTACCAAGCAACATCTATTTTCATAAATGGGCTGAAGGAATAGTCCCAATAATATATTTTATCTGTCAGAAGATATTCCAAATTATGTTATTTTAGTGATGTTATATGCAGATATTCATTCTTTTATTATTATACTAGTCACCTTGGGCATTAAAATATAGATTAAAACCTTCTACTTTGTCATATCATTATAATAAATTATGTTAAAAAACTTGAAGTATTTAAAACGATACACATTTTACGAAAAATAGCATTATATAGGGACTTTATTGTTCCAATTATTGATAGTGTTATCTAGTTTGTTAAGAAAGTAAAGTAATGGTAGGGGAGCTCACGAGGGAATTTGGTAATTTACTCAGGCGTGTCAGATTTACGTTTGTGAGATATATATTGTAATTTTTTGACGTAAACGCTTCTACCTTTCTTCTTACTTGTACTTTTTCTTTTTTATACAATGGAATTCGACTAAGTGCTGACTCTAACAAGTTTAGATTTCATTGTAATTTATACCGCGATTAAACACCGTTATTATGTATCAAATCTCTACATAGAACCGCGCGTGTAGTTTTTGCCTAGTTTTTGTGACTTCGACCTTTTCAGAATAAGTTACGATGAGTTTATTACATATCAGTTCAATAATTCTGATGATTTAAGCGTGGCGGCGGTAAAGTCGGTTTAGTGAAGATTGTTGAACATGGCAACGTTATAAGAACAGAGGCCGATTGTGCCTCTTTGTCGCTCGTTCCGCGCTCTCGCTTGCACTTCAAGCCTTATATGGAACGCCTCAGTGTTGTTTTTTTGGTGCGTGCAGCCGGCTCCATCGAACTATAAGATGTCACGTCAAACAAGTCATCTCTGTTTGTTAACCATTACGGTGATGTCTGATCGATATGTTTCCGTCATCGAAGACAAATTACACACGTACTCGAAGGATATGTGATGTGCTAGCGTATGAAGAAGTGACTGCAATTGTTCTTTTAGCTTTTAGATATTTTCCGCACCGTTAAAATTGAAATCGTCATATGATCTTTCTTATTCTTCACCATCTAATGAAAAACTATGATGCTGGAGTGACTACACATTTAGCGTCCTAGTCTCCTCTACTATGATGTCTTCATTCATAGTTCTTTAAATACGAATGACTAAAACTAGAATTCATCACATTTGCGTTTCGAATCCTCGTAATATGCGCATATTGTATTTATTTATACAAGTTACGACCAATTTACATTTATAAATTATATCAGCAAAAACTAACAATGGTCCTAAAATAAGTAGGTAAGTTCGCTTTTTGTTACACATGTGCAGGTTAGAGTATCTAAATCTTTACAATATTATAATAAAGCTATACAATAGTAATGTAGCTACTTGAGAAATATTTGATAGGAAAATGTTGTTAGAGCTTGAAAATGATAACCAATAGTAAACGTCTGATCATATCTATATTATGTATCATGTTATATTATATTTTTATAGTAAAAATGTAGAAAAGGGAATTGTGTAGGTACATTGAAGATATTTAAAAAAAATAGGTGCATGCAACTTAAAAGGGGCATCAGAACACATTTTTAGATTTTTTTCTGTCTGTATCATGATCATGATTCACTCTGAATCTACTAAACCGATCATAACGAAATTTGGCTGGTTAATGGTTATATTCTGAGGAAAGTTGTATAATACTTTTTATCTCGCTTACTAAAAGGTTACCTTGTAGGAGAGGTAAAACTCTTAATTTAAATTGTATTGTAATTCGTTAATGCTTTTTCCGATTTAATTTCATTTTTTTAATTTTTATTATGTGGTTTACAGATTAATTTTTTTTAATTTTTTTCAACTCATAAGTTTTGAAATTTAGAAATTACAGATATAACAACACTCAGTATAAAGTGACATTAAAACGTACAGGTCATTTTAATACATATAATATATCTTCACGTCATATTCCCCTGCAGGTAAGGCAGAGAGTATCGAGTGTCAAGTAAACGAAGTATGCCATGTCTAAGCATTACTTTCTTAACAAAACCTTTCGCCCCTGTGGTCTAGCGCTTCAGTTGTTGGATTTGACTGCATGAGGCCCCGGGTTCGATTCCCGGGTCGACAACAAAAAGAAAATGGGGTTTTTCCAATTATCTAATTAAAAAAAATGCTGCTCGGGATTGGATATGTGCCCGGTTGGCGATAGGCTTGCCATCTATCACATTGTGGGACTTTGTGTCTTCGGCTAGTCGTGGGTGCCTTGGTTGTGCCTCTGCCTACCTCTTCGGAGATATGGGTGTGAAGATGCTTTTTTTTCTTAACAATAAAGCACAGCGAGCAACCTCACATTAAACATAGGTAACGCAGATCGTTGTAACGAATATTTATAGAGCTTTTGCGGGAAAAACAATGTTGTCGACATGAAACATTTTATTGCCACATCCAAAAAATAGGTCAAGATGACTAAAATTAGACAGCACGATAAATTTTGAAGGTTTAATAATTTAAATTTTTTCTGGAGTATCTATTTAACCAATCATAACAAAATTTAGAAGTTGGATAATATACATCTTGTTGAAAGGAAGAGATAGTCTTTTGTTCTAAATTTTGGCATAAGCGTTAGCATCTGCCAATAGTAATAGTATAATATCCGAAGTTAGGTCGACCTACACCTAGCTGATAATAGGATGAAACCGGTTTTATAGCAAATTTAGTATAAAATATATTAGAAATGGGTTGCGTAAAAAATCATGGATCGAATATTTTTAATTATTTAAAAAAATGTTTTTAACATTTCATATTTTTTTTCAGGCAACCCCATATATCAACTTAAATTGTAATAAAAATTGTAATGAAACTGCACATATGTTGATATATTTTTTTTCTATTAGCCGATCCCGTGAAAGTAACTAGCATCGACAATTATCTCTTTATACCTGGCAATCCAGATAAACAACAGGCAATCCAACTTCTGCAACTTTCACTACAACTTTAAGTCGGGATAAAATCTTAATATTGCACCAATTAATGAAAAAAAAACCATTTTAAAAAATAAATAAAAAATGTCCAGGATTTTTTCAGGCTACCAATTTGTAATATATTTTCTGACTAGCTGCTACCTGCGGCTTCGCCGGCGTTTTCACAGAAACCCGGTGTGCGATCGGGATTAAAAATAGCCTATATGTTAATCCAGGTCACAATCTATCTGTCTTCCAAATTTCAGACAAATCCGTTCAGCCATTCGAGCGTGAAAGAGTATAAACATCCATACATCCATACTTACAAACTTTCGCATTTATAATATTAATAGGATATACTAAATTTGCTATAAAACCGGTTTCATCCTATTATCAGCTCGGTGTAGGTCGACCTAACTTCGGATCTTCGACTATAAATTAAGTTATCCAGTTTCGAAAATTCGGAATAGACATAAGTTTACGTTGCCAACCTGAAGCTCTATTATCAACACTTTTGTATACGAGAACATGATAGCGGCAAGCACTGACCTTATGGCGGCAGGAATAGGTAAGGCTGTGGTACCAATACGGGCGAGTCGTATAATTTTACCACAGTGCTTCAACTTCAAAATAACTATGTATGAACGCCTAGTTTATGGCCACGGCTTCGTTAGCGAAGCGTTATTTTTAGGGTTTACGGAACCCATAAAGTTGCCAAATGGCAAAAAACGGAACACTTGTTGATTCGTCATGTGTGTCTGTCCGTTCGTATGACATAGCCTTTTTCCGAAAGTGAGAAGTAGGTATACTGTTGAAGTTTGGTAATTAGATATTCTGTGAGCCGCTTTAAGATTTTCACATAAGGATAGAAAAAAAAACAAGGTAGCCGTAAACTTACTTTCCGGCTTAACATTCCGGCCTCGGGTTGGTAACGCACCTACTACCTTTGGTGTCTCTAGGCGGCGTGAATTTCTTACCATCAGGAAATCCGTCTGCTTGTTTGCCTTCCAATATTTAATAAAAAAAAGGGACATAGGGACAGAAAAAACGACTTTGTTTTATACTGTGTAGTGATGACGTTGCCCGGGATTCGATATGTGCTCGGTTGGCGATAGGCTTGTCACCTATCACATTGTGAAACTTAGTGTCTTCGGCTAGTTGTGCCTCTGCCTACCCCTTCTAGGATATAGGCGTGAAGATACTTTATTTAATGAACCGTTACATTGTTGGCTTGCGGTTTTATTATTTCCTGTGTAACCTTGTGCTGATGTTTCAGAGTGCCACTCATGCGAGTTGAGGGACCGCTGATCATTGCACAATTGCTAGAGACGACATTGCTGACGCTGGTCAACTTCGCAAGGTAAGCCGGTGCAATGGCTGGTGTTTCATTTACATTCATTTCATTTACATAATACGGAATTTTATAGGCGTCGACGTGTTTTTGTTGACGTCGTCCCTCCACTTCCACGTCAAAATATTTCCGCGGCTTCCGAAACAAACAAGCTAATGAGTTAAGTGAATTCTTGAATAAAAGAATTTTTTTATATGATATCGGAAGGCAAACAAGCAGACTGATTTCCCGATGGTAAGAAATTCCCGCCGCCAAGAGACACTAAAGGAGGTAATGGTGCGTTACCAACCTGAGGCCGGAATGTTGGACCTCGAGAAAAATTAAGTTAGCTACGCTATCCTCAGAACGGCAAGCACTGACGTTATGGCGGCAGGACAGATAAGGCGTTGGTACCAATCCGGGCAAGTCGCTGCGAAATTTTACCACTCAGTCAGATGCCATGGTGGTAGTGACGGTAAGACTATGCTCGCCTTTTACGAGCTGCCTGGCAGGAAGGCGGATGGTTCAATCTGCAAATAGGCCCACACCAACATGGAGAAAATTACACTATATCCACGTTTTCTGAAACAAAACTGACCTTGAATAAAAACATAAAGAGTTATGGAATATATTTTCGCTGTAAAGTATTGCTGTGATGTACATTTAATCGTTTATAGTTATTGTCGTCGGCACTTGGTGAAATTATTAAAGCACTTACACTTTCACATTGTACTCGCTTGGTTTTTGTTTTCAAGTTACTTATCGTTATCAATAATCACACAACCGCCTCGTTGGTCGAGTGGCTAGCGCATACGCCTAACTACACTGACCAACCGCGAGACTCAGGTTCGATTCCCGACGGGGGTAGGGTTTTGTGTGATGAACATTTAGATGTCTGCATTTCCGGGTCTGGCTGTTTATTAAACTTGTTCTGGTACTATTCAAGTATTTTTTTATATTAGTGTAGTTGACTAACACCCATAGCACAGGCATATTATTTGCTTACTTTGGGGTTAGATTCAATTTGTGTAACTTGTTTAGGATATTTATTTATTTATCTAATCATGATGGCGTATTTTGTTATTTGTTAAAACGTCCAATATATTTTCAAAAATCAGTAGCATTTGTTACAATATTCAATTATTATAAAAATCAAAACTGGCAATCGACACCTTAATAAATAAATGCTATTGCCTGAAATTTACATTTACATGTGATCAAGGATATTGTTTTTACTAGACTATAGGTAGTGTTTTTTTGATATTAGAAGATAGCAAAATAGGTCTCCTATGCACACCGTAGGTTATTACACAAACACCATAGATGTTATAGGTACGACGCTACATTATGGCCGAGATTTTAGGCCATGTACGGAACACGACAGCAATAGATAAGCTGGTGGTACTAATCGGGCAATCTCCTGCAAAGCAGTCGTCCATTCACCAGCAGCGGATGAGTGGGCGTCACCTTCGGATACAAAAATGGCTGCATTCTTAAGTACCTTAGGTCATAGATAGTCCAGGACTACCAACCTTAGGTAATTAGCCTGTACGAAATAAAGATGATTCATTTCCAACCAACATAAACTTTGATTACACCATATTGAAGGCATTTTTTTGCATGTGTCTTTAGTTGGCACAGAGACGCCTCCTCTACGTTAGTCAAACTTTTTTTTAGATATTTAGACAACTTTTAGTCTTTCAGAAATCGAAACTAGGGCGCTTCGTTTGTAATCGTAGTCGAAGTCTTATTGAAATCATGGACTCGACTGCTCCAAAGTTTAAGTTCACATTGTGGTCTCTGTTGCACTGTAAAATAATTGTGAAATGTTAACTTACTTGTGTTCATGCTAATAAACATGACGTACAGTAAGTATGCAAGTCTTTTAGTCGGCTCTGTGGTCTAGCAGTCCGGGTGTTGGACTTGACTGCATGAGGTCCCGGGTTCGAATCCCGGGTCGGCCAACAAAAAGAAAATTGGATTTTTCCAATTTTCTAATAAAAAATATTGGTCGGGATTGGAAATGTGCCCGGTTGGCGATAGGCTTGCCACCTATCACATTGTGGGATTTAGTGTCTTCGGCTAGTCGTGGGTGCCTTGTTTGTACCTCTGCCTACCTCTTCGGGGATATGGGCGTGAAGATACTACTACTACAGTAAGTAAGCAAGCAGTTGTTGAAGTACCCACTGTAGTTCATGTTAATAAACATGAAGTACAGTAAGTACTTCAAGGACTGCTACAGAATAAGACTGCTAGAGTCTAGTAGCTGTATATAAATATAATAATTATCTGAATTTGTCGTATCGTATAAAATTTTACCAATTCACAATCTACGTCACCTGTCGCATGCAGAAGCATGAGTCGGCAGTCTACCATAATAGGTCTTATTTAAGTGTTATATATTCCTGCATCGTTGTAGTTTTATTACAATGTCGTTTTTTAGGATTCTGTAGTCGAATGGCTAAAAAACCCTTCTAGACATTCGACGTGCTAGTCTTCCTGTCCGACCGTGTGTCACAGCCACTTTGTTCCCCAACTATTAGGACTACGCAGTTGAAACTTGTAGGTAGATGTGTTTTGTAAACAGCTTTAGGATTATTAAATAGAAAATTGAAATGATAGCGCTCCCCGAACATTGATCTAAAACAATTTTTTTAAGTTATCAAACCTATACATGCGGGATGTTTATAGATAGGTCTTTGAAAATGAGATTGAGGTTCCTAAAACCGTTTTTTAAGTCAATCGCTTAAAACATAGGCTTTTCCAAAGTAGTAAATCTGTTAATATATCACACAATAAGAGAATCTAAAAAAACGTATTCTGTAGATCTGAACAAAAACTTTAATCGACAATTAATTTGATAATTTTTCGCGCATTTTCTAAAACCTCGATGTAACTTTATTGTTTACACAAATATGTATTTCGAATAATGTTTGAAAAATGACACTGGTATTTTGGGACCTACAGCCAGATATCTCATTGTAATATATCCCTAAATTTTTCTACTACGGAACCCTTCATGGGTGAGTCCGAATTGCACATTACCACTTTAGTTTTCATAGTCATCATGATTTTTGTATATACCTAATGAAATATATTTTTATACTATGAAATAGGCAAAAAGGTACTAATCCATTAGTTGACATTTGGAGGCTTGAAAGTGCCTTCGCCAAGATGAACAAAGTGAAACGTGAGCTACAACTTTTTCTCGAACCATTTTGTCGTTTTATTTTTGGATCCTCATAACTTTGGTTTAGATTCTACCAGATAAACAATTTTTTTCGAAACAAGATGTCTGTAGTGGACACTTTTTTATGATATTGGAAGGCAAACAAGCAGACGGATTTCCTGATAGGAAGAAATTTACTCCGCCTAGAGACGCCAAAGGTGGTAATAGCGCGTTGCCGACACCGGAACGCGTCAACGGCAAGCACTGACGTTATGGCGCCAGGAATAGGAAAGGCGGTGGTACCAATCCGGGCGAGTCACTGCGAAACTACCACCTAGTCAGATGTCACGGTGTTAGTGACGGTAAGCCTATGTTCGCCTACTACGAGCTGCATGGCAGGAAGGCAGATGGTCTATTCTGCAAAGGAGCCCGGACCAACACGGACTTATGAAAAATACTTATTATTTTTTAAGATGTGATTAATATCTAAAACCCACCCAGTGTCGTCACTGATTAACTGATGGTCCATAAAGTTCATATGGTACTTCAAGTCCTAAACTTAAAATTTAGTATTAAAGCTGGCATTAGTTCACAAATAACAAAAAATGAATAAAACATTGAACTTTAATCCAGTCACGCCATAAACTAGGTGATGACTGATGAGAGTTTGTATGAAACGGTAAGAGGTAACTGTGGCCTATATACAACATAGATGTTATAGGAGTATTGCTGCTCTGAGGCTGGGATGTTTGGCCTATTGTGCCAGTCTACCCTACCCTCCAAACCGGAACACGAAAGAGTCAGTCACTTTTGCATTTATAATAACTAGTGGTCGCCCATTGGTCGAAATTCGACCATAATAAATTTCAATATCTTGTTGATACGAACGCCATCTTCATTTCTCAAGAGCGACTACTTTGTTTCCAGACTTTTTAATGCGCCATTTGTGATCTTTTATCGTTATCATAAATATATTTGTTTGTGTGTGTCAAAAGCATGGTAGTGTGGGTAATGTTTTATTTATTGATTTAATTTAATGTACTTTGTAAGCATTATTATTGAAAAACATTAGCGTTCTGCACTTCTCCTACACATAAACTATAAGTGTGCCAAATTTTATACTCCTCCGTTCGCGCAATAAAAAGGGGTCCTAAGTTTTGACATCA
Source organism: Calephelis virginiensis (assembly GCA_002245475.1). Taxonomy (NCBI): domain Eukaryota; kingdom Metazoa; phylum Arthropoda; class Insecta; order Lepidoptera; family Riodinidae; genus Calephelis; species Calephelis virginiensis. The sequence goes on along the minus strand of NJDC01001632.1, from coordinate 28,496 downwards.
CGTATTAATATAGATACTTTTGAAAAATCACTTGCCCCTGTGCGGGCGGTGCAAAGTCCTCAGGGACGCCTAGTGTTGATATAACATTGAACTCATGTGATATCGTTTTATGAAATTTATTATTTTGCTATGTAATTACAAGGATATGTCAGTGTGATAACGTAGATACTGGTAGAGTTATTAGTGTGCTATATCTGCTGTTTACTTATTTTTATTCTTTATTTATTTTTGGACTTCCGTCATACAATTGACATGCCAGTCCTGTCTTTCACATATTCTTAGGTATTCTTAATTTTAAAAGGAAAAAAGAGAAGGTTGTCAATGCGAATGTATGTTTGTTACGCGATTTATCGGCCAATTACGCACAGATTTTGATGGTCCCTTTTTTGAAGTGTAGGTCTCAATTTTGAGCGCACTTATAAATGTTATCTTATGAGTGTTTTTGAGTTAGTATTGCATACATTTTAATGCACGTGAAAGATCACTTGGTAGATCGTAGTTAAAATTATATCGGACCATCCCGGAATCATAGCCAACCTTTCGAAAAAAGAACCATGATATTGGAATGTCGTAATGAAATTAAAGTCGGTTTTTTGCACTTTTCCTGTGTTCAAATTATTCTGAAAGTGTTTCTTTGCTATATGTATAGTGTTTTTGCCACTAAGGGATTTGTCACCCCGCTTGCGTTCCAAAAATAAGTCAAGTACTAGCCGATATCCTTTGCTTTCAACTGTCTAATCTTTCTCTACATGCCTACTATGAGCTCAAGTATTGCAATTATATTCGGAGTCATATTAGATTGCTATATTATATAAGATATTACATTAATCTTAATATACATATTACATATAATTGGAAGGTCTGTTTGTAGTGCTTAAAAAGATTTTTACTACATGCATATGAATGTATATACCCATAACATTTTTAACCTTTTTTTGTCAGTCCGTCGATCTGCCTCTTTGTTCCGACTAATCTCTGAAACGGGTGGATTTAATGTTAATAAATGGATTTCCACTGACAGGTAGATGTAAGAACGAGCTACTTAGGCCATTATAATTTCATTTCTTTTGCCAATTAACTACACAAATTAAATAACTTAAAAAAAAAAAAACACGTGCACGAAGTCGCGGACACAGCTAGTACTATATAATATAATAGTACAAGAAGAAATACACATCGCCTGTAGACAAGAAGATGAAGAAGCTTAGACTTTAAATTTGCATTTAATGACGAGAGTAATGGATGTGTGGCAGATTTGTAGAGATAATAATACGGTATCACCTTAATTTTTTTTTCATAAATCGCGTAATAAAAGATACAAGTTGTGTATCATGAAGTTAATAGTGGCTAGCCATTTATATCTTCATCTCCGATCTCTTTAATACGTGACTGAAAGAGAGATGTTATAAGTTTGACATGACTGTGTAGCATAAACCGAATAAGCTCCTAAACTACTGGATTGATATATTATGCAATATTTATTACTAATAATTTAAACGCAGTGGAACTGCAACAAACCGACTTCAATTTCAATAACTAAAACATCAACGTTAACTCAAGAACTGTCTTCCCTAGGGTTCCATCACTACATATGGACTTGGTAGCATATTAGAACCACTTCAGAAGTACTATAAATTAAAAAAATAGACGGAGAAATCGTATATATATATATATATATATATATACCTATGTACCTATGTACCTATATATATATATAGGTACATAGGTACAGGTACATAGGTAGGTAGGTATATAGGTACATGTTATATGACCCCTCCTTGTTTTAAAGTGCTGGGACGGGCCTCAATGTTCTTTAAAAAGAGGTATATAAAAATGTGTGCAATTTTATACAATTTAACCTTTATTTTCAGTTTGATGGCAACAAATGCTGCACGCTATCGGATGGTGGCTGGAAAAAATATATCGTTATTAGAATTTGGTTTGCGGAGAGCGCAAGGTCCAGACGGCGGATTATCGGCTTCTAAATATGCATACATTGGTAAGTTTTAGCCTTATACTTTGGCCGGTATAATATATCTCGGGAACATGTCATTGAGGAACCAACTTGTGTCTAAAGTTGACAATCTTTTGTCTGAATTTTCTTTTTGGGGCCAGCAGAATCTGGTGCTATTAAACCCTACTAAAACACAAGTTTGCCCGTTTTTCGCTTTGTCGCCTCTCCTCGATTTGAGAGCGTTTTCCTAACTGCTACAGCTTGCATTGGTATACTTGGCGTTGACATTTCGAGTGATGTTCAATTTCGTGGTCATCTGGAGGATAAAGCTAAAATAGGCTCTATAAATCTTGGTTTGCTCAGTAAAGCGAGACAGTATTTCAAGCCGACCCATCGCTTACAACTATACAAAGCGCAAATTCGGCCTCATATGGAGTACTGTACCCAACTCTGGGCAGGGGCTCCACGGTACCAGCTCCTTCGTTTGACTGCATTCAATGTACAGCAACTCGAATTGTCAATGACTGGGCTATGACCAATCGGCTTGATTCTTTTGCGTTGCGTAGAAATGTTGGCTCGCTCAGCGCTTTCCGCATCTATAATGGGGAATGGTCTGAGGAGTTGTTTGGTTTGATTCCAGCCGCTGATTTCCACCTTCGGACATCGCGTCAGAGTTTTAAGTGTTATGCCCATCATTTTGAGGCGTGGCGATCTACAACTCATTGTTGTATAAAAAAAAGTTGGTCATAGAGTGGGCTTTTTAAGCACCTTATTTTTGTTTTTTTTCTGTTGGCCTAAAAGTTGGCTGCTAGAGAATGCGGAACGCATTAATCTCGCATATTGTATACAGGCTATAATGTTAGTATGGTGTATAAAAAGTTTGAATCAACAAGTTTTTAATATTATTTACCGCTGAATCCAATAACTTGTAGATATAGTAGGGGAGCCCAAGAGGGGATTTTTGGACTAACTCAGGCGCGTCAGATTAAGATATGGGAGATACCCTGTACCCTTGTTGAACACCTCCATTATATATCAAATCTCTACATAGAGACGCACATGTAGGGTTGTCTGTCTAATTTTTTTAGGGTACAGGGTATCTACCCTTGTTGAACACCTCCATTATATATCAAATCTCTACATAGAGACGCACATGTAGGGTTGTCTGTCTAATTTTTTTTGGGCTTGAAAATATACTCGCGCATGTCTAATTAAAGTACGGCGAGCTTATTGCATGCCAATAAGTCCATGTTTGAATTTTCTGATGATTTGGACAAGACGTACGGGAGTAGGAGTTTCAGAAACTTTCAAAAACCAAGTTATATGTGTTAATTGTCCATTACAGCAATCTGTCTGATTGACATCTTTCTGTCATCGGAGACACATTAGGCATATATATTATTAATATCTGATGAGTTTGGCTATGATCAAGTGACTGAAATTGCTATTTTAACTTCTAGACACTTAACGCACCGCTAAAAAGAAAAACCTTACATGACCTTTTTTACTCTCCACTATTTAATCGACAAAGTGCAAATAACGCTGGAGTTACTACACATTTCGCATCGCGGGCTCCCCTACTAATAGGTGTAGGCCTTCAAGCTTTTTGTTGCTAAGATATTTTTGTAATTATCGAAAATAACAGTGGTTGCCAGGTAACTGTAGGGTTACTCTTGAATTTCGATATCATGCGGATTGAAAATTGGAATCGTATTTGTCATTTTAGGTACTTTAAAACACAGTACTAGTGGATAATTAACATTTTATTACAAAGAAATTCAACGAGCCCGATAAAATAATTAATTATTACGAGTAACTAAATCTCAATAATTCGCTAGTACTGTGTTCAAAAATACCTAACATGACACTCGATTCCAATTTTCAACATTGCATCGATAGAAATCAAGCAGTCTATCAGATAAGATTTTCGCTTGATTTTCGATCGCTAGCTTTTATGGTTATAGCCTTTTGAAATGAACCTTTTTTATGGTTATAGCTTTTTGTCCTCACAAAAATCAAAAATTCCAAGTTTTACAATTGCCTCTTACCTGATTGCCTCTTTAAAAAAAACAGATTGCCTATGACTTTAGTGTTCAGGCGGAAACGCGACAACATCTAAAAATGTGTAGATTTTATACATGCTCTCGTACATGAAAAAACTTGATATTACGATATCTAAGATAAAGTATTAATATAAAACAATGGTGGTGATTCTACTTGTCCACAATCTATAACTATTTTAGATGCATGCTAAAAAAGTAAGTAAGTATCTCCGCGCCTATATGCCTGAAGAGGTAGGCAGAGGCACAACTAGTCGAAGACACTAAGTCTCACAATGTGATAATGAGATTGCCACCAAATACTGTCTTTTTCAAATGAAACAAGAACAAAAGAGATGGGACATTTTAGACACAACAGATTAGTCCAGACATTTCAAATAGTGATGTTTTTAATCAATGTTTTCTAGTGATAAATTTCGTAAACGAGTACGAGTACGAGAGTACGAGTAAAAAATATCAAAACAGACAAAAAATTATGTTTTTTTAAAGCGCCATATTTCTAGCAGTGTAAGGGCTATAATTTTTTGGGTTTGTCTTTAGTTCTACTATTAGCCTTTCAGAGGTTATCCATTTTTCCCTGGGCATCCTGTATAAACGCCGAAGATTGGAAATATTGGGTGCCTTTTAACACAGACTTATTATGGTACTTTTTATCCTGATCGCTTCGAGTTCCCATAATAACATTGATATGCCAATGTAGCAGATGTAAAAAATAATAATAATTAGAAGTAATTATAAATGCTAAAATATATATCGATGAAGGTTTGTTACTGTAAGACAACTAATTGAATCTGGATGATTTTTTTAATTGATATAAAAAAACACATATACCACTCTCGTCCTAAGACGGCTGAATGTATTTGTAGGAAATACGTTGCTGAGATTATTCTAATCTAGAATGCCCATAAGCCACACTCACCCTATAGGTAATAACTGAACGGATCTTGTTAAAATGGCGCAGAGACTGCTATATTATATAAAACACATAAATCAGTCTCACCCTAAGACGGCTAAATGTATGTGTATGAAAATATATGTATCTGACATAAAGTTTAGAAAATCACATAGGCCACTCTTGCACTAAGGCAACTGAACGGATCTCGTTGAAAAATGGCACAGAGATTGTATTAATCTAGAAAACACACAGACCACTCTCGCCCTAAAACGGCTAAATGTTTTTGGATGGAATATGTCGCAGATGTTGTTAAAATCTAGAAATTCGTGCAGGTAACTCTCAATGTAAGACGACTGAGCGATCTTGATGAAATATGGCGCAGAGACAGTTACATTTTAGAAAATCACTTAGGCCGCCCTTACCCTAAGACGTCTGAGAGGATCTCGACTAAATGTGTCCCAGAGACTGCTATAATCTAGAAAATCGCATAGGCCACTTTCAACCTAAGACGACTGGAAAGATCTAGATGAAATTAGGCGCAAAGACATATACGGTCACAAAAAATGTAATGTTAATGTAGGATTGACTTTTATGTGAATAAAAACATGTACAACTGCTATCTATCTTCAAGCGTTGTATATTTTTTTCTCAGTCGTCTGTAACAAAAGGCTTTTACATAAAAGTTTTATTTGTTCGCCTAATGATATTGCGGTTCTCATAAATATAATAATGTCTTAAGTTACACCGGCACGAATTACCCGGTATTATCGATTATATTAGCGTATTCCTGCAGCTAATGTTGCTGTGAAACCCAACCGGTACCAGGCACGGGCCATCCTACCCCAAACTCGTACATAACACGGCCAAACGCGCCATTCACTTGTAAGAACTTCCCAATAAATAACTTGGAAAGTTTCTGTAATTTGGTCTTATCATGCGAACCTTGGCATTGAACACTTGCCCACTGTTGAAACTATGTTTGGAGTCGCTCGCAGACTGATTGATTACCTGCTTAAATTCCAAAGCTTCAGGGTTGGTGTCAAGGTAGACTTGTTTTAAGGAAGTTGTATTGATTGATTTCACAATATGATAACTTAAGTAAGGAAAAATTTTAACAATTAAAACCTTTAACATTCCATGATCAAATTACTCGTTCGCGTGAAGGTGGTGTCAACAGTCTCCGAAACCGGCGTATTTGTAAGGAAGCTAAACGCTTTATTTATGGATGAGATTACGGCTCAATTATGAATGAGATTAGGGCATAGGCTCCAAGATAACGGGCATGACATCTCCCCGAATCATTCTTGGTGTAAGACCCGGGCTGGTCATCCAACGTGGTAATATCGTCATGGGTACTTTCGCACTAGAAACGGTTCGGGGTGCCTTATTTGAATAGATATCATAAATTGTTTATAAAGTAGATATACAATGCGAATGTGGAATGTGCGAATGCGAATGTAGGTACCCGGGGAGACAAAGGTTGACATTCCACGATCAGAGGATATTATCCGAGGGTGGAGTCAAGAGTCTCCGAAACCGGCATTTGTATGAAAATTATAATGAATGTGAAGGAAGCCAGACAGGTCTGTCAGTGAGGTTTAGCACTCGATTCTCTCTGCCTACCACGTAAGGGACTTGGTGTGAAGATATGTATGTATGTATGTATGTGTAAGGAAAAATTGTAGGAAGTTGTATGATGGAAGGGGCTGAAGTGATGATGATGTTATTTATTTGTCATTGACTACAAATAATTCTTATCTAATTGCTTTATTACAAAGTGACATAGACAAACACTATTTATTACAACTATAAAGGAATAGATAAGAGAGGTCTTAAACTTCATATACAATTTTATACATAGGTGAAATAAATGAGTTCATGTCGATCCACTGATAGCGAGCGATGTTGCTTGCCAATAAAGATTGGTGAAAGGCACCGTTTCAGCGTTTTCACAGATATGAGACTGGCAAACCTCGGAGAGACCACTACTTTTTGCGTTAGGGTAGTTGTTGTATGGAAGCGAGAGTTGGGTATGTCAGAAAAAGCATGAGAGTAGGATAAGTGCGGTCGAAAAGAGAGCGCTACGGAAAATCTGTGCTTTACGCCCGCTGACCGCATTTGTAACAGTGATATCCGAGAAAGAGTGGGATTCAAAGAAAGTGTTGGTGTTAAAACGAGAAAGGGTATGCTTTGCTGGTTCGGTCATGTAGAAAGAGTGACGGATGAAAGATTGACAAAGCAGATATACAATGCGAATATGGATGTATGTAGGTATCCGGGGAGACCTAGGTTGACATTCCACGATCAATTCGCTCGGGTGTTATCCGAGGGTGGAGTCAAGAGCCTCCGAAACCGGCGTTTGTATGAAAAGGATAATGAATGTGAAGGAAGCCAGACAGGTCTGCCAGTGAGGTTTAGCACTCGATACTCTGTGCCTACCACGTAAGAGACTTGGTGTGAAGATATGTATGTATGTATGTATGTATGTATGTATGTATGTGTAAGGAAAAATTGCTCCGAAACCAGCGCGTTTGTGAGAAAAGGGTAATGAATGTGAAGATAGCAAGGTCTGCCAGGACCGTGATGTTTGACACCCCTTAAGGGACTTGGCGTGAAGATATGTATGCATGTAATATTTTATGTGTTCGTAAGAGGCCAGAAAAAGTTCGAATAAGTATTTGCTATTACTTTGAAAATTGCATCTAATCAATAATGTTTCAGGTGGATTTGACGGTACAAGCAATGTCCTTGCTGGGAAAATGTTCAACATACCAGTTAAAGGCACACATGCACATTCGTTCGTAACATCATTCAGCACACTCGACGATATCCACAACAATTCAGTGCTGCTCCGACATGCAGAAACAAACCAGCAGATGAACCTTCTAGAATTATCCCTAGCATGGCGTAAACGCCTTTCCAATGTAATTGACGTATCACCTGAGGAAGCAAGCGATGGAGAACTGGCTGCTCTAATATGCTATGCCCAAGCATTCCCTTCCGGCTTCTTGTCACTAGTGGACACGTACGATGTCAAGAGGTATAATTTTCAAGGCTTAGTACGACACAAGCAGCTGAATGGGCATTCTGGCTACAATAGCAACTGTGGAACCAATGGTAGAATACAAAGCTCGAGTGTACGTAGTACGCGTGGAAATAGCACAGTTGAACGCACACTGAGGTAAACATGCAAGAACATTTGGTGTCTGATGAACATGTTGCATTATTCGTATTCATTCGTAAGTGGGTTATAATACTCCGAGAGCTCATAACGAAATTTAAAAGGCATTTAGCTTAATTACATTGTGTGTCGTAAAAGTTTTTCTCTAGGTCTTACTGAAAATATTCGGTTCTATGAAATTAAAATTTTGTTGTTTTTTTAAATATAATACATCGAATGTTTATATTGAATAGGTTTTAACTTCGTTACTTTGGTAGTAGGTTCAATTGTTCTAAAATATTTAATTTATATTTGAAATTGATATTGTACATAGGTATATCCAAATCTTATAAAATGACAAGACGTTATGTCAGTAACTTCGTTTACATAATATTGAAAATGGTTATTTCATTTTCAAATTGATAGTAAAATAATATGATATACTATATTGTTGTGATTATTCAATGACAGTAATTTTGAAATGTTTAAAATTTTGATGGTAATTCGTTAATTACCAAAAAAACTACCATTGACCACTTTGGAAGCAATTGTGAAAATTGCAAGTGGAAACGAACCCTCTGAAAATTTGTTATGAGCTCTGGGGCTATATCTGGCAGTCAATAAGCCATCCTCATATATTTTAAGAGGGCATGATCACACTGGCGGGTATTAACAATACGCAGTAAGCACACACCTAACATTCGAAACAGCCTCACATTATTCTGCTTTGTGAGAAGCGTATACGGACAGCGTTTCATCACCAAGTGTAAATACATGAGAGATACACCCAAGAGTCTGACATTTTGCTTCAGTGTGACGTATTGTCCTGAACCTGGTATACAATGGGGACAAGCCAGTCATTGGGCACAGTTGCATTGTATAGGGATTGCACAATTCACATAATTATACTACATACGGAAGCATTTATCACAGGTATTAACAACAAGGGACTAAAATTGTAGTCCTTAATTGAATACATATACCGAAAACGTATATAAGTACTTTTGTTCTATCTACGCTCACAGGTAGTGTAACCACTGTTACTTGCAATAATTTTTGGCAACCTTTTAATGGTCATATTAATGCAGCAATGTTGCAAACAAATTTATATTTTTCATCAAACTATTTAATAAATTAAATCAATAGTCAAAATTTCATGAATTTAATATTTGTTAAATCTTGTGCGCAGCACTGTCTATGTTAAAATTCTGTTGTACCTTACTTTTATTTTGGAAACCGCTTAACCGGTTTTATTTATGTTAAAACCGATTATTTTATGTAAAAACCGTAATTTTATACAAGAAGAGTATACCTGAGCTTGAAACTGGATAAAGTGCTATAATTGAAAAAACCTAAACCTAGATGTGAGGTTTTCGATAGAACTCCTAACTATTATTTTTTTCTATTGTTTTTATTTATTTTGGTATTATCAATTATTTGAATTAATAGCCTATGATAAATGTTTTCGTAATACACCTATACGTAATACCTGCTTGTTTCATAGTTCACTCTTGGTATGATAAAATAATACAACTATTATGCTGTCACAGACCGACAGCTTGTCCCAAAGTGATGTCATTTTTATTTAGTAACTTACCAACAACCAGACTCCAGACTTTTTGATTGGCACGAAGTTTTTAATGTTATGACAAAGTTATGTTTCCTTTATTATTTTATAGTGACGTCATTTTGGGTCAAACGCAATTCAACTTTTTTATTCACTTGTGACAGTCAGGATTACTTATTAGTACTATCCCTGTAATTGAATTAGTCGCACCCACCTAACTTTATTAGTGTGGCCTTGAATTTTGTAAGACTATCACGTCTTATCATGTGTTTTTGTTCCGAGTATATTGGGGACATTAATTTGTAGACATATTACGATTATGCACAGCCTATCAGTAGTAATTTCAAGGTTAATAGATTAGAATATGTTTTTTACATGACATTTAATAAACAACAGTTTGTGGTTAAAAATCCTTAAATTTATCTAACAAACTAGCAATCATTCCTAACTTCGCACGGCTGGAAAACTTCTATGTTATTATACGTATATATCTTCTTCTTGAATCATTCTATATATTAAAAAAACGCGTCAAAATCCCTTGCCTAGTTGTAGAGATCAAAGCATACCTAAGGAAAGCGGAAAGCTACTTTGATATGAATTGGGTATAAAAATATTTTAGAATAAAATGTCAAAACCGGCATATTATATGGGAATTGAGATTATATGAATACTAGCTATTGCCTATTGCCCATGGCTTCGTCCGTGTGTTAAATTGATGTTTGTCTCCCCGTCAATCCGTTTGGTGATCGATAAATGTAGCTTTATCCTTATCAGGGACTATCTGCAAGTTAAGTTTCGATACGATCGGATAAAGGAATGTTTATTAACCATTAAACAACCAATTAAATTAACGAAATTGATATAATTACATTTCTCTACCATTCCAATAAACAGTGTAATATTGATTTTATTGCACAGGCTTAAAATGTAAGGTTACAGGTTAAAATCCTGTCTGGGGCGAATTTTTTTCTTTCTTTTTATAGGAACAGTGTAATATGTTAGTTCGGGTAAAGCCTTGTCTATTCCTGCCCCCATAGTGACAGTTGTACGTTCCAGTCCAGAGCGTAGCGTAAGTGGTAGGCTTGCAAAATTTGCCCTAACACCTCGGTCACAAGAGAGCGACCCACCTACAATGGTTATGGTGTCTAGGTGGTTTATGATGTATAGGCCATGATTATCTCTTGTTTGCTATCTTATCACATAAAAAATCTATCAGTTTGACATTTCAATTAATTTCAGTGATATATCCAACAATATTTTTTATCCCAGGGCACAAAAAGAATTAAGACTATATTTGCTAAAATTAGATAACTTTCTTAAATTTCAAATCTTTTTAAAGAAAATAAAAACAGGTAAAACGTTGTAGTTTATTTTATGATTTTATTAAGAAATAAAGTAGTTATCTTATAGTTATCCTGCAAATGTTTGTATATCTTTTTATTTATAGGCTTTAAGCGTGAAAGATAATGCTTATGCATAAATATAAGTTTATATCAACATACATTACTTGTTGCTGTATTAGCCGTATTAGTATAAATAAAATTAAAAACCGTATACTAGTTAATTAATCCAAATTTTGAATGGCTTAAACATTTTCTTGTTGTATGCGTAAATTTTGTCCATTTGTTTTTGTTGCGTACTCGTCCGTTTTTTAATCAGATGCGTCCAGATATTTCGATACTTGATCTTCCTTCTTAATTATAAGCGATAGCTCGATTTTGTACAGCTTTTGTTTAAAACATTAGAATTTAAAACGTAAAATCTATATTTTTGCTAGCAATTTCATTTAATTTTGGTCTGGTTACAATATGCTATTCAAATATAGCAGATGATACCAATAAATCTTGCAAAGCTTTACTTTTTTTGCTTGTCTCTTATTATATTCATTCCCATACAAACATGACGATATTGATTTACTTTATTTAAAACAATTTGGACCACGCATTTAGGTATATTTTGCACGTAGGTTAGATATGTGTGTAGGCCTTAAAGATATCGGGAATGATTATATTTCGTCGCTACATATTTAGTGTTATTTAAACATAGTTCTTATTCTACAAAAACAATTTGAATTTGGTTTATTGATATGCAGTTTAGAAATTCCATTCAAATACATTAATTTTCTATATATTGATATATAAACTCTGTAAATATATTAGCACTTTGTTTTTCAACAGGAGTGGTCTTTTAAACTTCTGTGCAGTAGCGCTCGCTCTCAACGATTGCGGTTATAAAGCGATCGGTATTCGTATCGATAGTGGCGACTTGGCGTATTTGTCCATAATGGCCCGTAATACCTTCAAACATGTCGCTGAGGTGTTTAAACTGCCATGGTTCGCCAGCCTTACCATCGTCGCTTCGAATGATATCAACGAGGAGACCATCTTAAGCCTGCACGAGCAAGGACACGCTATTGACAGTTTTGGGATTGGAACACACTTGGGTAAGCTTTTTTTATATTAACACAGAATGGTAGTCCATCAAACGTTCCGACGAGCGGACAGCTAAACACCTATCACATCTATAGTGTGTGTAAGCTACAGTTGCACGTGACCATCAGAAAAATATAATCATAAATTCATAATAAAGTAGTTATAATACAAATGGTACTGTTGGTGTAGTATAATCTCTCACCTTCTTCAAGGACTGCATGTTGAATAAGTAAAGATCTTTCCAAGTAAAGAGTTATCCTTGTTAATACGGGTTTTTAGAAAGAAATATAAAACTTATTTACAGACTAAAACTTACCACACATCACTAATTAAATAAAAACAACTAGAAATCTAATCTAACTCTAAATATAGGGAACTAAAATAACGTACAAAAAAGTGATAGTAAGATATAGAGATAGATTTTGTAAGTGGTAACATGAGTCCGCTAAGGAAAAGCTCAGTATTTATTGAGGCTTAATCTACCTTGACACTGGTTTTCAGCTTTCCCCGCCTGACAAATACAACCAACAGCAGCTGGCAACACAAACGTACATTTTTTAATCTGCATATGTCAACTATGCTGTCAATTGTAAAGAGGTGTCAACTGTCAAGTTATTGCGTAATACGAGCTATTTTGTTTCGCTATCTGATTAACTCATAATAATTATGTGAAACCTTTAAATAGTTGTCAATCGTTATATTTGATGGAGTTTTGGCGCCATCGTGAATGAAGATGGTCGTAATTTTTCATTATTATTGAATTTCGTGTTTATATTGAGTGAAATTGGTTAACTTAGGTGGGAATTAGATTAACTTTGTTCAGTGGAAGCACAAATGAAATAATCATGAAGAAATTAGTGTATCGTCTATTTCCTCGCTGCCGTCAAATCTCACTAGATGATCTTGAGTAACGAAGCCACCGCTTTACTCAAGACCCTGATCTGACATGACTTTGTATATAGTAACTAATGACTGTATAGGAATTAACTAACTTGACATTGCCAAAAATAAGCCGTGAAAAACGATCGAAAGCCATATTCATAAAAGAAGAAGAAGAACCTGTAAATAGTTGTCAATTGTTATATTTGATACCATGTACATTTATAAACTGAGTGCCAGAGTTTAAGTCCCAGCCAGATTACAACTGTTGAATTGAAATAATCATAAAATCAGGATAGAAGCAGATAAACAAACTCATGCGCGCATGAAACTCTCGTTGTCTGGCATTTAGCAAAGTTGTGCTTGCAATGTTAATAACCCAAATCGCATAAGTAAATGTATGTATATCAGCACTATTATCGCTACAATGGTCTTAGATAAACATTGAAATAGATGGAATAGATAGATAATAAAATTGGTCAGGCGTTAATTGGTTCTACTTGTGATCTGACAGATGAACCTCATCTACAAAACCGACTGCACAAAAACCGATAAATTTTGTTTTCGAGGATTGTATTAGCTATCAATGGAAATTCATATTTTTAAAGAAAGAAACACTTGTACTGTTTTACTTATCACTTATAATTTATAAGGTACTTTGTAATTAGTAGCCTACCGGTTTCGCTTATACAGCATCATCAGGGCTTTAAAAATATGAATATTTGGAAGTTTTACCAAGCGCCGACGATGGAAAATATCAAATATATCAAATATATCAATGGAAATGTTAGATTGAAGATGATAAACGATGATAATGAATTATGATGATTAATTTAGACATACGTTTCAAAGTACAAAAAAATATTAGAAATGATAAAGAATGAAATATCGTTATATTGATTTAAATAATCGCCTCTGTGGTCTAGCGGTCCGAGTATTGGACTTGACTACATGAGGTCCCGGGTTCGAATACCGGGTCAACCAACAAAAAGAAAATTGGATTTTTCCAATTTTCTAAGTAAAAAAAAATGTTGGTCGGGATTGAAAATGTGCCCGGTTGGCGATAGGCTTGCCACCTATCACATTGTGGGACTTAGTGTCTTCGGCTAGTCGTGGTTGCCTTGGTTGTACATCTGCTTCCTCTTCGGGGATATGGGCGTGAAGATACTTTTTTTATTTAAATAACGTTGGTATGAATTTCGTTTCAAAACTGATAGTATCTAAGCCATTTTTTATTGAATAACAGTGACGGGCGATATTTAAGCTGCGTTATCTATTGGCATCAGTTACGATATCACAATAAACTGCGATATTGATGTAACAAGGAAAATGTGCAACTAAACAGAATAACTATATTTATTTTGGCCAGTTGTGATAGGGTTGCCAATTGCTATTTCTTACAAGATCTCAGAGCTCAACCTGGAAAATTTCTTTACCGACATTACTGTAAGCAAACTATATGCAATTAACATAAAATAAACACTTAAATGCTTCGATAAAACTATTGCATCAGCTACAATTTGGTAAGCCGTTGATTTGTACAATTAGTGATCTGTGGGGCTATCCTGTTTTTTTTTAGAGATGATCACTGGGTAAACTGTACATCAAATAGCTGTCAAATGACGTGTTTTGTTATTGCTATCTCCTTTGTATTGCTATTGGTCACAGGAGATAGCAAATATGAAATACGTCATTTGACAGCTATTTAATTTTCACTTTACTCAGTGATAATCACTAAAAAGATATGGAATTAGGGGGCTGATAGGCGATGAGTTTATCGCGTATCAGATCGCACATTTACAAACAGGTAAATTTTATTTTCCTTGTATTTTTAGCTATCGATAAAAAATGTTAGATAAAAATCGAACAAATTATAGTAATCCTTGCCAAAGTCCAAAATAAATTAGAAAAAATGGAAATATCGTTACATTGATAGAAATAACATCAGAATAAATATTTCTTAAGTGATTGTATCTAAGCATTTTTTTTTATTAAATAACAGTGATGTGCGATATTTTAGCCGCGTTATCTAATGACATTAGTTGCGATATCGCAATAAACAGTCATATTGATATAACAAGGAAAAAGTTATGTCCCATATCTTGTTCGATAGCTATATTAAAATTTGAGTCTATGCAGTAGTGGTTTTATATCAAGAGTTGCTTTAAATTGCATGGATCATTTATTCTTTAAATTGTTTTTCAAAAATTTAATACTTTTAAAATGGGTTCACTCACTCAACTTTGAATTGTCATAAAATAGGTGAAAATTGAAAAATATTTTAAAATAAGTTTCCAATTTTTTTGTTGAATTCTCTTTATGCACTAGGTATCTTATTTTTAATAAACAAAAGTTAGTCTTCTTTTAAACTTTTAAGACGCTTTTGGTACTGTGTCCTGGAAATGCCTTCTTAGGTAGAAGAATTTCATTCTATCTCAGTTCGAATAATAAAAGAGGATGCAAAACTTCTTTTTAGTGTTCAGGGGCATTTCAACCAAATACAGGTTATAATCTGTACGTTTCGATTCTCGACTAAGCAATATGGAACCGGGGTAAATAAATTATGTAGTTACTCTACACGCGCTTAGAGGTTTGACTAATAGCTGCACTCAGAGACGTCGATTATCTTTTAATCAGTCACTAAGCCGACATTATCAACACAAAATCGCTGAGTGCGGCTGTAGGAATTGAAATATATTTTATTGCATAAATATGACTTACAATAATGTCGATACAGGGGTTCTCTAGGTTGAGCCTGAGATTTCGGTGAAAATAGCAATTGGCAACCCTATTACAAAGAGACGAAATTAAATGTAGTTATTTGGTTTGGTTACACATTTTACTCATTATGTGATACCGCGATCGTGGTGATATCGAAGCTGATACTTCTAGATAACGCGGCTAAAATGTCGCACGTCACTGTTATTCAATCAAGTATTACTTAGATACAATCAGTTCAGAAATTATATACATATTGATGTTATTCCTATCAATGTAACGATATTTCCGTTTTCTTTATCATTTCTAATTTTTTTGTATTTTGATACGCTAGGGTTATTATAATTTGTTGATTTTTACCTAACATTTTTATCGGTAGCTAAAAAATACAGGAAAATGAAATTTACTTGTTAGTAGGTGTGAGATTTTATTTGTGATAAACTGGTCACCTATCAGATCACTAATTGGACCAATCAACGGCTTGCCAAATGGTAGATAATGCAATAGTTTTGTTGCAGTATTTAAGTCCAGTCCAACTGCTACCCAATATGATGATATCTATAGGCCAGGCTTGTCACATCAGGAAGGACGTGTGCTGGTCCGCCATAGAAATTGCAATGATGTGTAATATTCTAGAATGACTTGGATTATTAACATTTTATCTACTGCCATTAGTTGCGATACGCAGTCAATAACACACATTAATGACACATTAAGGAAAAAGTACTACAAAACTTCATTCGACTTTATTTTTTTTCCTGAGCTAGAAAGTAGCAATATTAAACAAAAAAAAAATGCAAAAGTATTGGTAAATTACCTAATATTGTATTGAAATGAGATGACTGAATTAAATTGAAATCAACAAAAAAAAATTAAACAAATTAATATATTCTAACACATTGTAAATCTAAAGTTTTTGTAAAAAAATAATTGTTTCATTCTAACAAATTAACAAATCGCCTCTGTGGTCCAAGCGGTCCAGGTGTTAAATTTGACTTCATGAGGTCCCGGGTTCGATTTCGTGTCGAGCAACAAAAAGAAAATGCGGTTTTCCAGATTTCCGAATTAAAAAATGTTGCTCGGGATTGATTATGTTCCCGGTTGGCGATAGGCTTGCCACCTATGACATTGTGGGACTTAGTGTCTTCGGCTAGTCATGGGTACACTGGTTTTGCTTGTGTCTAATTCTTCGGGGATATGGGCCTGAAGATACTTTCAAACAAATTATTTATATTTAGTAAAAGATTCATAATAACTACATAATCAATCAATGCCACTTTTCGTTGTCATTTTATAACTCAAGAACGGGCTCAGCTGTCCAAGCCAAATGTTTAAGCTTTGTTCGGAATATTTAGTAGATGGTTTATGTGAAGTTTGCATAAAATCGATCGAGCGGTTCTTCATTATCACATTTTTTGTAACAAATGAATTCAAAAATGGCAGATCATTTTGTTAATAGCTATTTTTCAGTCAGATAGAATTTTTTTCAGATGGGGATTGTGCTGTCATATTGAAACTTTTTTCAGTTTTTTTTTTGTTTTATCATGCGGTCATATAAGTAGCGAAGCACGTTCTAGGCCGCTAGTAAACATAAGTATTTATAAATTGTGCTAGTAGATTATAATTTACAATATAATTTACAATATAATACATACAAAGTGGAGATGACAATACGACATTAAATTAAACTTCGTGTTCCTAATATCGGTCCCAGTCCGCATAAAAAATTTCATTCAAATATATCCAGTGGTTAAGTCACAGGAAATTAATTTTCATTTTTAACATTTTCCACATGCTGTACTTGTTACTAAGTTATCACAGACAGGTTAAGGATCGCCGCATCGGTAAAGAGAAATCATATGTTGCCAGCTCGCTTCTTTAAGAGACAAGAACATTTGCACTTAAATTAGTTCATACATTTTATTTGCAGATGTAAATTTTTGCATAATAAATTTTATGTCGTAGCAATAAGAGTCATAAAGCACGGCAGAATAGTAGAAAACCTGCGGAAATAATGTATTCTTTCAATTACGCACGTTTCTAACAATCCAAAACTGAGTATGTGCGAAAGGGACCAATGTAGGTTCCTTTGTTTTTATTTCACTTTCTTGTCGAATCCTGTGCCTATTTATTTAAGTAGGTCAGTGGGTCAGTGTGTCACCGAGATCCTGTGACGTTGCAAGTGTTATTGCTAATTCTTAAGCGCACGCGTTTCAATTTCGCCGCCTTTGTAGTGTCGGTCGGCGCAAAGCAAAGTGCCGCCATTGTTTATGTTTGTAAAAAGGTATTAACTGTGTTAAATAGGACGCTTTGTTTTATGGTGATAAGGACACGATATTTAGAATAGGTACTTAGTAACATTTTTATGTGAATTGTGTGAATTTAGACGCTCGTTTGTGTTATTAATTATTATAATGCCTCATTACAATTATACAGCTTCGGAGTACACCGATATGATTTTAATTTATCCCCATAAATTTAATCTCGCGGAAACGCAGCTTTAGCACTGCGGACATACAGAGAAAGGTATAGAAACACCCGTATGTGTCCTACTAATAGCCGCACTATTGTTCAAGCTGTCCAGAGAAAACGGGAGAATCAACCGTTAATCCCACATTCAGATAGTGCTCCTCCACGAAGAACCTTGATGAACAAATTTCAAATTATTTTTCACGCAACCCAACATCTAGCCTGCGTAGGGCAGGTCGCCATTTTCGTGTAAATCATAAAATTATTCATCAAGTTTTAAAACGTGAGAAACTGATACCTTTTAAGTATAGAAAAGTGCAGGCGTTGTTACCCAGGGATAAGCCTGTAAGAGAGGCCTTCTGCGATTGGATTTTAAGAAAAAATTCAGATAACCCCGACTTCCTGTACAATGTGATGTGGACTGACGAAAGTACATTTACAAGAAATGGTTTATGGAATTGATAAAATCTTCATCACTGGTGTGATATCAATCCATGTTTAACTCGGGAGACTTCGCACCAGTACCGATTTTCTGTTAATGTGTGGGCTGGCATATATAGAGATACCATAATTGGGCTGGTTTTTATTGATGGTAATTTAAATTCCCAAAAAATTCTAGAGCTTTTAAATGGACCCGTCACGGAGTACACGGACGAGCTCTCGTTGGACGTGTATAGCCGAATGTGGTACCATTTGGATGGAGCACCTGCTCATTCAGTGATGTCTGCCAGAGAGCGTTTGTCTCAAATGTTTGGACAGCAGTGGATTGGCCGTCATGGACCATCGCGATGGCCTGCGAGGTCACCGGACCTCACGCCATTAGATTTTTTCTTGTGGGGATATGTTAAAAATGATGTTTATTCTACAGAAGTTGATTCTGTAGATAATTTAAAAAACAGAATAATCAGATCTTTTGACAAATTAAAGAATATGGCCAATAATGGCGACCTTTTATAAAAAGTGAGAAATAACATTATAAGACGATGTCATTTATGTGTTCGAGTCCATGGCAGACATATTGAAAATCTAAAAATTTAATATGAAATTAAGTGATTTAACCAAGTGAGTGTTGTTAATAATTTCATAAAAAAAATCTCGAGAACTGTGTTTATTTGGTGTGATTGTTTTGTTCAGCAAAACATTACGACGCATCGGTAACGTAGGTACCTACTCGCACCGCGCTGTTGCCGTTTCTATCTTAGTACTCACTGGTTAGTGACCTGATAACTACAAATGATGTTCTATTTCATTACCATTTTTATGCTATTTAGTTTCTTCGAATTTTTTTTTAAATTTCGTTGTCAGGATTTATTTGATAGTGACAAAGTAATCCTAAAAACTGTTGTTGCCTGTATTTTCATTTAATGTCGTATTGTTTTCTCCATGCTGTATATTATACATTAGAGTGATTGTTTATCCACTTTTTACTTCAAAGTCATGATTTTTTTACAGTTACATGTCAAAGGCAACCGGCACTTGGATGTGTTTACAAGTTGGTCGAAATAAACGGACAGCCGCGCATCAAATTGAGCCAGGACGTGGGCAAGGTCACTATCCCGGGTCATAAAGAGGTAAGGTATCAAAATTATACTATTTTTAGTGCATTCGCTAAGAGGACAAAAAGTGGATACTGTGGGAAACTGCGAGTGTTTATAGTTTAATGTAATTTCATAATTTCCCCCGTATTGGTCCGGGCTCCTTTGCAGAATAGACCATCTGCCTTCCTGCAAGGCAGCTCGTAAAAGGCGAACATAGGCTTACCGTCACTAACAACGTGATATCCTACTAGGTAGAGTTTCGCAGCGACTCGCCCGGATTGGTACCACCGCCTTACATATTCCTGCCGCCATAACGTCAGTGCTTGCCGTTGACGTGTTCCAGTTCGGAGGGTAAGGTAGCCGGTAAATTTATTTTTGCTCGAGGCCTAACATCCCGGCCTAAGGTTGGCAATTTGGCATGGCATTACCACCTTTGGTCTTTTGGTCTATAGCACCATAGACGTAACAGGTGCGTCGCTGTATATTTGTAATATTTGTTTGTTACGCGGTTATTCGGCCAATAACAAAACGATTTTGATCGTTCTTTTTTATAAAAATAGATGATTCCGAGGTGGTCCCATATTAATTTTATCATAACTCGAGAAAGATCGCCTCTGTGGTCTAGCGGTTCAGTTGTTGGACTCGACTGCATGAGGTCCCGGGT
>NJDC01001631.1:360025-391240 GCA_002245475.1 Calephelis virginiensis | reverse complement strand
TATTGATATCCTTAACAAGAAAAAAACGAGGTGGGGGCGCTACAAAACAACTGATTCTCAAAGTGGGCGTTACATGAAATAAGTTTGGGAACCTCTGAACAAGATAAACATTCCAGCTCTACGTCGGTAACAATTCGTGTTGACGTGAGTGTTTATAGGTTATGTTTTTATTGAAATTAGACAATTAGTCTGCTTGTTTGCCTTCTTATTTCAAAAATTTCTGGATAAACCAATACAGATGCATCACCCACGTGTTTTTTGTCATCATTATTCCAAGGTAGGCTGGAAGAAAATATATACTGGCTTTAAGTTCGCCTTTGAAAGTTCATGTTAGTACATGTAAATTTTAATTTATATATATATATATATATATAGCTAGGTAGGTAGCAGCTAGTCACATATAAATATATAGGCTTTCTTATTAACTAATTGTTATAAATGTCAACAATAATATTTTTTATTATTTTATTTAACCCCATGATCAATTATTTTTTTTTTTCACCTCTTTAAAACAAACTGAAGTCTCTTCTGTTACCACAACCTTGGGGATAACGAGTTTGTTATTTGTTTAAACCATATATGATATAATGTACTAACATACATACATACTTGTTATTCCTAAAAACGTAGTAGAATCTATGTACTAACATGAAATAGTCACTATGACGGCAGGAATAGGTTTATGTATGAGGTCAGATGGTTTGATGATGATGGTTAGAGATAACCGAGATCTATAGACACCATAGATATGACGGGTGCGTTGCTGTCCTGCAGCCCAGGATTTTAGGCCTATTGTGTAAGTCTACCGGCTACCCTACCCTCCTGGTCGGAATACGACAGAGTCACTATGGCGGCAGGAATAGGTAGAGCAGTGGATCCCTACCCGGGCAAGTTGCTTCACAGTACTCTTCTACTAGTGGTTTTGTTGGTGGTGACCTATATTTTAACGAGTGCTAGCACCATACGAGCTGCTTGGCAGAGAGGCAGATAGTCAAGAATAGAATATAATAGTCTATTCTACTTAACGGACCCAGACCAACATACCAAATTGGAATCTACATATTCTACTGTTAGCGGTAACTTGAAGACTTACAAGAATTTCGGATGTAATATTTTCAGCTTTTACCCAGTTTTTTAAGTTTTTTAACTTCAGAAAGTATTATGTAATGATTTTTTAATAAGTAAAGATGTTTACAATACGTAGTAGGTTATTGTTATATTAAAAAATATTCATTTAATACAATTGTTTATTGATTACTAAAATCACTAATAAAGTGACTCTACTCTCGGTTTGTCCTTAAAAGAGAACCTCTTGAACGTGATTCATGTACAACGGACGCAGATGTCACTTATCAAATTGAAACTCCGAATCGTAGTTACATTTTTGAACACGTCCATGTCTCGTTTCGTTCGGAAACGCATTTTTCGTGGTTTTCCAACAATTCGCCTGATTCTATCGACACATGCTCCGTTTCATTTCCGTTGCACTCTGCCGCGGTGGAGGGTTTTCATGTTGAAAAAAGTCTCACTATTACACGAACTTCATTTGACACGGAACACAAAAAGATATGGAGTGGCTTCCAGTACTTTTTTAACATTTTAGAAAAAAAAAATTTTAGAAAAATGTTAAAAATTGTTTAGTAGTAAAATAATTTAAAAATTAAGATTCTTGGGTTATTCGACGAATACAAATTTTAGATACTCTGCAAGGCCTTACATGTTCCTGCTGCTTAAAAGTCAGTGCTTGCTAAAGTCGTGTCCTCTTTACAATGGATACGGTATCTAATCAACTTATACTTGACTAGCCACAAGTTGGTAATGCGCTGTTTATACATAGTTTGTATACGACGTGTGTGTTTTATTATTAAAAAATAATTTCGCAACTATAACATCATCTTTCATGCAGGAAAAGCTGGTGTCGTATACTATATATAATACTAGCGGCCCGCCCCGGCTTAGCACGGTTATAAAATATACACATAAACCTTCCTCTTTAATCACTTTATCTATTACAAGAAAACGCATCAAAATCCGTTTCGTAGTTTAAAATATTTAAGCATACAAAGGGGCATAGGGACAGAGAAAGAAACTTTATTTTATACTATGTAGTGATATTTTGACATATATTCCGAAGTATCTAACTTTCTGGAAATAAAAATAAATATTCCTAGAGAAGGTACACAAATTGAATGTAATCTCAAATTAAGCAAATTATATGCTTGTGTTATGAGTATTAGTCTACGATTCTAGTACATACAAATACATAAATAGACACCAGAATAAATTTAATAAACATCCAGACCCGGAAATGCAGACATCTAAATATTCATCACAAAAATGCCTGCCCCCGTCGGGAATCGAACCCAAACCTCGTGGTCATTGTAGTTAGGCGTGAACTCACTCGATCAACTCAAACAAACTCGATTTTGACGATTTAATATCTCGTTTTCTTCAGGAATCTTATCCTCACTCGAAAGCAATGAACAGTAAATGCAAGATTGGTATCACCCGAGACGACTCCTTACAGGACTCTAACACTTACTCTTTTTTTCAATTTTGGAATGATCCAGTAATCTGTCCTGTTATATTATAAAATGTTAAACCGCATAATATGTTATAAAACTATAAGAAAACAAAAACTCAACTCCAACAAAATCCTTACTGTTCAAGATTATAAAAAACAAAAACTGTTTATATCATGATAAAGGATGCTCCTATGCTTTTCTACGTTCCACATACGCGGCGGCAAATTGAAAAGCACACTCGAAAACCCCTTTAGTGTCACGCGAAGGCCGCACAAAAGGGTACCTACCCCACGTGTAACGAGTTTTATCGGTTTAAAAATTGACATGCCGGAAACGTACCGTTACATATAGAGAATATATTTTTTTCATCGGAAAAATACGATATAGTTACCGAATTTACTGTTTAACTATTCTGCTTATATGTTCAAAGTAAAGACATGGTGACCAAAACACAAGTTAGAATAATAAGTCTCTATTGTCTTTTTGCATCTGCCTTCCTGCCAGGCAGCTTGTAAAAACCGAGCATAGGCTTACCGTCACTAACATCGTGACATCTTACTAGGTGATAGAGTTTCGCAGAGACTCACCCGGATTGGTACCACCGCCTTACCTATTCCTGCCGCCATAACGTCATGACGTGTTCCGGTTCGGAGGGTAAGGTAGCCAGTAAACTTACTTTTGCTCAAGGCCTAACATCCTAGCCTCAGGTTGGCAACACACCATTACTACCTTTGGTGTCTCTAGGTGGCGTCAACTTCTTACCATCAGGAAATCCGTCTGCTTGTTTGCCTTCCACTATCATAAAAAAAAACATAAGTGTCTTTATGTCCGTATCCCCAAAGAGGTAAACAACCATTCTTCTAATCTCGGATGCCCCGAGATTAGAAGAAGATACTTGGTCCACAATGTGAGTAGTAGTAAATTGATCGCCAAAATGGCGCTTATCTAAAACAAGGCAACGTCGTTTTTAAGAAAATTGATAAAATACATTTTCAGTTGCCCACCCCGGACATCGAAGTCCTGACCTCAGACGTTGTGAAACATAGCCTAAGAGTTAGCAATCAATAAATAATGACTGGAGTTAAATTGTTTACTAGTCGTAAAAAAAACTACCATACCAACTACAGCTCTCATCGCAATGAATCTTATCTCATTGAAAGTAGGCTAAATTAAGATGGAGGATTGGCATCCTAACCTTTAGTTGGCAATGCAGTTTTAATATCTTTAGCCATAGTCGTCTCTACTCTTTATTTTTTTAAATCAGGATATTCGTCCACGAGATTTCCTATAACAAAATAGGTATTAGAATCTATCATACAATAATGTGTGAATAAGGACTAAACACATGTTAAAAAACTCGACAAATATAACGCGTAAAAGATCATAACCTTGGCGTAAAAACAAGGACGGTTGTTCCAAGTTTGGGAGAAACAATTAG
Organism: Calephelis virginiensis; assembly: GCA_002245475.1. Lineage (NCBI taxonomy): Eukaryota > Metazoa > Arthropoda > Insecta > Lepidoptera > Riodinidae > Calephelis > Calephelis virginiensis. Next base: position 387,277 of record NJDC01001631.1, on the reverse strand, counting down.
CATTCGAATATTGGTTAATTTTCCACAAAATACTAAATTTCGATCATTCGTTTTTTCCTAAATTTAATATTTATGGAAACCATCGACGACGTTCTTTATATCGCTTTGGTATGAGCAAACTACATATTTTTAACTAAGTATAAGTATATATAGATATATAAATAGTACATATAAATGTACATATATAGAAGAAAGTCGTGTTAGTTTCACTATTTATAACTCAGGAACTGCTAACCAAATTGTTTGAAAATTGATGGAGCGGTAGCTTAGAACTAGGAGATGGACATGGGATTCTTTTATCTCGTGTAACTGCGAGAAAACTAAAAAAAAACGCCATATCATTTTTTATCATACAAACTGAACGGTTGGAACGAAGTTCGCATTAGTTCGAAGCTAGTTCATAATACATACATACATATCTTCACGCCAAGTCCCATACGCGGTAGGCAGAGAGTATCGAGTGCCAGACCTCACGATCCTGACAAACCTGTCTTGCTCCCTTCACATTCATAAACCTTTTTATACAAACACGCCGGTTTCGGAGACTCTTGACACCACCCTCGTATAATATCCGATTGATCTGATCGTGGAATGTCAACCTTGGTCTCTCCGGGTACCGGCGTCCATTCGCATTGTATATCTGCTTCGTCAATTTTTCATCTGTCATTCTTTCCACAAATTAGTTAAAATAATTAGTTCATAATAAATATCAAATTACAGATAATTTTAACGCTCGAAGGATTAAGTTTTTTTTATGTGTCTGTATGTGTAGGTACCTATCTATGATATCATTTAAACGGATTAACCCGACATACCTTCTAATTATGAATATTGAATTCTTTAGTTTTCCAATGTTTCGTTAAACAATTACTTTTTACAAGAATCTTCTCTTGACAATAATAGATACAACAAAAAATAGTTATCAAAGTTGGTTCATCCGTTCAGGAGTGATATGCGATGATCGAGGAAACTAGGAATTATTTTTTTATTCATAGGCAAACAGGCTGGACGGAAAGACTTTGTCCTGTTGTAACTATGAATATTTAATTAAAAAAACTCTTCTTTCTTCTGATAATAATGGAAAACCAAAAGAGTGTTTTCGTTTTATAGAAACATATAACCAAAATGAAATATAATATCGTAAACAAAAATTTAATGCAAAGTAAACTGAATTTGGATTTTGCAGTTTTATTACGCTTTTAATATGCTAAGCATATTAGTTGCCACGCATAGCTGGGTGCAACTAAATTCACATGAAGTAATGAATTAATGAACATGAATAACTAAAAAAGGTTATTTTTTTATTTATGACCGCCTCGTTGTTCGAGTGGCTAACGTACTCGCCTAACTACATCGACCAACCGCGAGGCTCGGGTTTTATTCCCGACGGGGGCAGGCATTTGTGTGATAAACATTTAGATGTCTGCATTTCCGGGTTTGGGTGTTTATTAAATTTATTCTGGTATCTATTTAAGTATTACTATGTACTAGTATCGTTGACTAACACCCATAACACAAGCATACGATTTGCTTACTTTGGGGTTAGATTCAATTTGTGTGATTTGTCCAGGGATATTTATTTATTTATTTATTTATTTTTGGTTATTAAGGACAGTTAACAAGCACATTATAGGGAAACTAAGAAGTTAGATATTTTTCTAAATAATATTAATATTGAGAATGTAGATTCTACTAACTTTCTGGGAATAAAAATTGATCAATTTTGTAATTGGAAATATCATATTGATTCTCTATGTAATAAACTTGATAGATTTGTGTATGTTTTGAGGAGATTAAGAGAAGTGGCAGGTTTAAACGCGTCTCTTTTGGCTTATCATGGATACGTTTCCTCAGTTCTATAATATGGCATCCTTATTTGGGGCAGTTCGGTGGATTTGATTAGAATCTTTAGAGTCCAAAAAAAGTGTGTACGAGCCATATGTAGTGTTAATAAATTGCATTCTTGTAAACCACTTTTTAAATCCTTAAAATTTTTACCGTTACCTTGCTTATATATTTTGGCTGTATGTGTATTCGTAAAAAACCATTATCATTTGCTTAAAACAAATGCTGAAATTTTAGGAAGTTCACATTTTAGAAATCGTGAGAAGTTGCATGTGCCTAGTCAAAAACTTAATATTTATAAAAAGAATGTGTACTGTATGTCAATTCGTATAATATATAACAAAATTCCTGATAGTCTTAAATACTGCCTTTAAAAAGGTTTCGAAAAAAGCTATTTGATTAGTTGTTAGATAAAGCTTACTATAGTTTAAACGATTTTTTTGCAGAAAAGTTTAATAGATAATTATTTTTCCTAAAACTAATTTCATAGCAAATAATATTATGTTCTTGGTTGCCGAGGAGTTTGTTTCGCCGTTTCTTCTCCTGACTGGCTAGGCTTGGAAACGGTGGTAGCTTATGGTAGTTAGGGTGAAACCTAATTATATTTTAAAAATTTGTTCAAATATTTAAAACATAATATGTTACAAATCTTAATAATAAATATGCATAATTTTAAAGATATTTGCACATGTGGTAGAATATGTTGGTATTAACAAATATCTTTTGTTACAGCTTTTAAAAAATAAATTTCGAATAAATAAATTTCATTTGTCAAATAAATAAACGAGTTATAAATATACATAACTGGCTTAAAAGTTAAAGTATATGTAATTAAATAATATTTTTTTTATCAATATTAAAATATTTGCACACCAAATTGTGGTAAATATGTTGATATATTTAAATATTTTTGTAATATCTTATTTACACATATATTCCGCAAATAAATAATTTTCTTTCTTTCTTTCAATCCGTTTCGCACATCGCTGGGTTACCTTTAGTAATGGGTTAAAATGTCTGACACAAACCCCCTTACTAATAAACTTATGCACCCGTTGATCTGGTGTGTAACTTCACTTTTGGTAACAAAAAATTAACTTACACGTAACGTCAACGAGAGCATAAGTTTTAGTAGTAAGGGGGAAAGTGTTTAAATAGTAGTTAAAAAGCTGATGCAGAGGTAAATATGGTAAATACTCAGGAACGTGCAAGAGGTCCTAAGTATATTAAATACGACAATTAAGTTTACTTTTATTTACTTACTATGTGTCGAGTGGTTAATGTACACACTACGTGTACTAACATAAGTATACAAAGTTTTTGACACCTACCTACTATTGACTTCAAATATCTGCAAATATTTATGAACAAGTTTTTCATTAGTACATGAATTAGGAAAAACATGTTGTTTTATGGAATTCTATATCATACTATTGACTTCAAATATCTGCAAATATTTATGAACAAGTTTTTCATTAGTACATGAATTAGGAAAAACATGTTGTTTTATGGAATTCTATTCATATTAGGTATATTTTTATAGAGAAAATTGCTGGTTAACCAGTAAAATACTTAAAAGCATTTTTCCCTGTGTTTGTCTGGGCTCCTTCGCAGAATAGACCATCTGCCTTCCTGTCAGTCAGCTCGTAAAAGGCGAGCATAGGCTTACCGTCACTAGCACCGTGACGTCTGAATAGGTGGAAGATAAGTTTAGGTACAAGGACTCGCCGGGATTGTTACCAACATGTTACCTATTATTGCCGCCATAACGTCAGTGCTTGCCGTTGACGTGTTCCAGTACAGAGGGTAAGATAGCCGGTAAACTTACTTTTGCTTTATAATATTAGTATAGATATAGTTCGCAAAGAAAATGTCCGGAATAAAGATTTGATTTCAGAGAAAACTATTAACGGACTAGAACATTTTAAACATTTTGTAGTTTCGTTGATTCCAGGGCAAATTTTGTTTTGAAACTGAAAAAGGGGGCCGTGTCCTCTTTTCTGTAATCAATTTGAGTATTTCTTTGTGTTAGTATCGTTGAATAAAATCCCTCCACAAATATATAATCTACTTACTTTAATAAACAGTATAATTAAGTACAAATGGAGTTTCACTAAATGCCGAGGCTGAAAAATGTAGATAACATTTAGTAAATTAAAAACAATATGTGGACGCAACAACCAGAAGATGAGAGAGTGCAATGATTATAATTAGAATTCAGTAATTGGGCGGTCGGCGTCGGAGGGTTATAATCTAATAACACTATGATGGATCGCATACCATAAAACTTGCACGGTGAAATGATATTGCCTGGCTGCCATATAATATAGTAATAAACATCTCGTGTGTTAGTTTGTTTATTATGTGGTTGATCTGAAACTAATTATTGCTCTCCAAGGAATATGTAGTATTTTTCATCTTATTTTGTATAAAACGAACCCGTCCCTTCGCATTTATTGACAAACTTCTACGTTAAACCTTCCTCTTGAATCATTATCTTTTAAAAAACCACATACCATACATAAGGACAGCGGGAAGCGACTTTTGTTTTGTATTATAGCTTAAAACATTTTTCATAACACAATTAAAATTAATGTCAAGTATGAGACCATCACACATTAAGTATTTTACTTTGACCAATCTAACTAAAAATACCAAGGAATAGTTAATAGCAGTATTGCATAACTGTCATGTGGAAATAATGGCAGATGTAAGGGCAGATGACTGATTAATAAAATAGATATAAAATGAGCATATGTATATAGATACCCAAGTCAAGTTTCTAGGTAGACTTTTCAGGAACATATTTCTTGGGTGTTATACGAAGGAGGTTTCAAAGAGTTTTAGTGACGTATTTGTTTTTATGAAAGCAAAATTAACGTAGAGGAAGCTAGGCATATCTGCAAAGATAGTGGCACTTTTCACTAGGTACCTACTAGGGGCGTGCGTTAACATATGTATATATCGCCTTTATATTTTAAGATGTAACATAATATAATCTTCTGTGCTGCTCCTGTGTTGTCGTTGACTACATGAGGTTTTGGTTTCGATTCCCTGATGTGGCAATTTACAAAGGTGTATTTTGAATTTTCTTTTAAAAATAATGTTACTTATGATTACATAAGTGCCCTGTTGGCAATAAATGTGCCACCTATCACGAGGACTAAAAACCTTGGGTTGATCGTGGTTGCCCTTGTTATACGTCTATCTATCTCTTTGAGGATACGGGCTTAAAGATACTTTATTTGTTTATATCTACTATTATACTATAAGATGACCTAATGTGTTGTGGCAATTCCAACGGTATCCCAATCATATAAAATGGTCAAAAGGATTAGAACCTGTTGGATACTTATTAAAAAATCTTAAACGCCTCGTAACACAGTTAAAGTTTTGAGAACAGACCTTAGTCCTGAATGGTCGATAACGCAGCTATAAGCCCTCTGCTCTCTTTTTAACTCTAATGTCAAATCAAACCTGGAAATACTTTGAAAAAAGAAAGAAAACATTTATTGACAGACTAAAACTTACCACACACCATTAAAATAGCAAAAAATATAACTTAACTCTAAACATATGCAACTTAGATAAAGGCCAAAAAATAATACTATAACAGAAAAACACAGCGTGGTAGTTGAGTCCCTCAAAAGGGAAATCATCTTCATCATCAAATACCAGAGATTAGTAAATATTGTCCTTTCAAATACTTACAAAAATACTAATGATCTACATAACCCTAGCTAGCAGCGGGGGTGTACGTCAACAATAATAACTATGAACGTATTATTAAATAAATTCACGATAATTACGTATAGAAACATCTAAGAAACTCAACCCCTGACCAATATATACTAGCAAATACACAAACTTGTAAAACACTATTGAAAACTTTAAGGCATTTTACTATAAGGTACCTTTACGCCCGTATCTCCGTAGATGTAACCAGAGGTAAAACCGGGCAACCCCATTAGCTGAAGGTACTAATTTTCAAAATGTGGAATGTGACTAATTTATCTCTAACCGATCCCATATCTAATAAAGGTCAACGATGTTTTTGTTAGAAATTTGAAAAAAACATATATAGTATCAGCAACTCAGCCAGATTCAGTAATCGACCTCGGAACCTCGAATAGCTTAAACGCCAAACCCGGATCATGAGATCACAGAGGTGATTATTGTGTGGGGCTATTTTAATAATTTATATATTTAGATCGGAATCATTCGGTCAAATTTAAATTAAACCAAGTTCTACACTTTTTCCTTTTTGTAAGTTCTACTTACAAATACACTTTTAAACAAAAATAAATAAATTAGGTTTGTCCAGTAGCATCAAGTCTGATATATCACACATAAAAACATACAGTTAACTTGGGGAACTCATCCTATTTTTGGGGGACAGTTAAAAATAAAAAAGGAAATACTCGTATCAGATGAAGTGGCTTCCCGAAAGATTTCATCATCCCCGCACTTTACTAATGAAGCGACATAAATGCATAATTGTTTTATAATATTTTCCTTTTGTTTCCGCTATAATTGATGGTACCCCTGAGGGCCATACGTCATCAGGGGGACCACCTGACATTGGACAATTCAAAATTTCGTGTAATGCATTATTTAGTGTTGTCTCGATGGAAGTTCAAATTTGGTCCACAAGGAGCAGATGCACATGAGACTACTTTACAAACATAGTAGTCCAGTCCCTGTTTAAGGGAGGGGACGCTTTCATTAAAATCTTGTTTTTTGTAGGACAAATGTTTTTTCGGTTTATTATAATAATTATCTTGAGGATTAACAAAAAAAGACCCTGTTAGTAATCAATTTTTGAAATTCGTCAAATCGACATATTTCATTCCTGCTACCCTTGCTAGCTACCATTTAGGATAATTGTTGAAGATAAAAAAGTTGGGCGTCTTGTCAAAATTAAGCTACTCAGGAGAAATTAGCTTGTTAGTAATAAATTGTAATAAAAGGTCCAGGGACCCTGTACTACAGATATTAGTAGAAAACATAGCGATATATTTCTTTATTAAAACGGTATACTTCGCTTAACCCTTTCATTTCTATGGGAAAATTAAAATGTTGTTTTCATTACTTTACTTTCAATTCTTTTCATTTTATCTTATCTTAAATCTTCAATAGATTTCCACAAATAATTCAAAACCAAAATTAGCCAGCAACGTATACGTGTCACGAAGTATACCACATTTAATAAATTTACCATTAATGACTCAAATTAAGTAGCTGATCCGAACTGGCCATCTTGTTTTAATAATTAATATTAGAAATTTCTTAATGTTCTGCTACTTTTTTTTCTTTGCAAGTAAAACATCACGAAAAGAATTAGCGAAACAGTTCATGCATAACCCGTTTATCTTTAATTTGGGCATCTAAAGGAGATGGAGACAAATTTTATGTAACACTAGCCGACCTGCGAACTTCATACGGCTTGACATTGATAGCTATACAATTAATTCATCGTTTTTCCTATTTCCTCAGTATTTTTCTTAGTTTGTCTCTTCATATGGAAACAAAATAGGAATAAGCAAAATTGGTGATCTTTTCACGTGATGCGATGAACAAGGTAAAGCTCAGCAAAAAATAATTATTTGTTTGAGTCTCCTGCTAAGAATATAGCAGCGAGCACTGATGCTATGCCAGGTAACGTAGTTGTTATAATCCGGGCGAGGTGGTGTACCGCACTCTTACCACCTAAATAATAAATAGAATAGAATAGAATATATTTTTATTCACATTCACCTTACAAGAGGCACTTTTGACGAGTCTATATAATACCTACTAAAACTACCAATAAATAAAAATGAATAAAAATAGTAATCATGAAATGTAAATTATTTATGTGCGGAAAAGATATGTTAAAAAGATGTTACAAACTGTTTAAGCGTTCCAATATATTCTACCATGTTGTGATGAAAATATTTTAATATTTATAAAAATAATTATTTAGTAACGTGAATTTAATTATATATTTTTTTATATTTATTACATGTGCAATTATTAATAATCTTACCTTAGCTACCATAAAGTACCACTGCCTCTAAACAGAATCAGTCAGGAGAAGAAACAGCAAAACTAACTCTCCGGCAACCAGGACTATAACCTATCTGGCTTACCAAATCTAGTCAGCCAGGAAAAGAAACGACAAAACTTAGCGAAAGGCGGTAAAGAATATTTTATTTTCTTTATTCATTACTTTTACCAAATTAACGAAGTTGCGAGCTTCAGCCGACTATGGAAGTTGTTGCTTCGAATTATTAAAACAATTTTGTAGCGCATTTGCATATCCACAATAATTATCCCTTAGGGAGTACAGATAGCAAAGGGCGCGACATTTGGTGAAGAGTTCGCAACCTTTCTTAACGATATGTTTGAAAGGGCAGATCAACCATAAAAACGTGTGGTCTTCATGACATTTCTCTAGCAAATAGGCTCAGTGATTTATAAAACTGTAAAAGGCAAGTTTCGGGAAGCAAAGAACTTTTTTTAATTTATTTTGTTTTTGGAACTTTATCTATAATAAATAATAATAACCTGCCTTTTAGACAAGCCCTACAAGTTGCACAGTGATAATCTATACTTCTCCATAAACATGTTATAAATATGAAAGTCGTTTTTCTGTCTATTGCTCTTTCACGGCTAAACCGATTTTGACGAAATTTCATAGTAATATAACTACAGACATGAGTTCAATCCTTAGCCTTTTTTTTCAAAAACAAATCCCCCATAGGGCTTTAATTGGGTATGAAAGTTTGTATGAAAATCGTAACTATTTCACGCTGACAAAGTCGCGGGCAAACTATTAGTTACTACCTAATATAAGTAACGAAATAAGTACTATTTTTTAAGTAATTTCTGACAACATAATTTTTGTGCGCTGGAAATGAGATAAAACCATTGCTTCCTACGAGTAGATTACTGCGTTTTTCAACTGGTAATGACTAATGACTTACGTGGTATTGAAGAATGGTGGCATAGGCTTCGTCTGGTTAAAAATTACCATAAAGTCAGTGCCTGTAATTGTTATATAGAAATTTTACGGCAACAAGATAGTGACAACAACATCTACGGTGTCTATAGGTATATCCTTACCATCAGGAGAGTCGTGTGTTAGCTATTTTATACTTACGAAGACAGAGATAACATTTTTGTAGCTTATTGGAAATTATTGCCTTTGTGGTCTAACGGTCAATTTTGACTCGTGAAGTACTGGATTCGGTCCTTGAGTCAGACAACAAAAAACAAAGAAAATGTATGTTTCCAATTTCTTAACAACATTTAGGAACTTAATGTCTTCAGCTATTTGTGGGTGCCCTTTGCCTAGCTCTTCGGGGATCTGGGGTGAAGATACTTTATTTTAAGATGTGAAGTAATGATTCTACACAATTAGTACTAGAATTATTTTTGTTGGTAAAACGTAAATGCATATAATGTAAAAACTGTAGAATGAAGTACAGATGTTTAGAACATATAACAAAGTTTGAAAGGTTGAATGACTAAGCATAAACAGTGTGTTTTTTTTTTCAATTTTCTAAAAAAAATAAAAAAAAAACGTTGCACGGAATTGGATATGTGACCGGTTGGCGATAGGTTTGCCACCTATCACATTGTGAAACATAGTGTCGTCGTCTAACTCTGGTTGTAGCTCTACCTATCTCTTTGGGGATAATGGTGGGAAAATACTTCAACGAATAACAAAAATGTAGCATATAAGTCCACCTAACCAACTGGACCTATTGCCAACTATGTTGGCTCCCTAAAACAGTGTCGGAGTAAGTACCTTCGGTTAAATCGTTGGTCAAATATTAGTTCATCTTATAGTAACTACGAGTTTAAGGTCTCAAAGAAAGTTTTGTTGTTGTTTTTAATATTAGGATAGGAGAAACATACAAACACATCCTAATATACTCATTACAAAGCATCCGTTTTCTCCGTGGATCACTTTAATTTGGCTGTATTTTACAGTTTTCATACAAAATCGAGTTAATGATTTGAAGTTATGACTTTTGGTGGGATTTGCGATTTATTAAGATAATACCGGTTTATTTGAACACTGAACAAGGCTGTAAAGGGTGATTTACATTTTAACTGCTGCACTTAATCCTCGTCTTAGGTTTCAAATGTCTCTATTAAATAGAACATTTTATTTGTTGAAATACGGGCCTGTACAATTACTTCTTTAAGCAGTAATATTTCGATATTGTCTATGGTATTATTTGCACAACAAAGTTGATTTTGACAGCTTGTTAGAAAAATTAAAAATCTATTTTAAAATATAAAAAGATACAGGAGTTTTGGCGCCATCGTGACTCATGAAGATGGTCGTAGTTTTTTCGTAATTATTGAAATTCGGGTAAATTGAGAGTAAAATTTGTTAATTTAGATGTAAATTAGTTCAATTTTGTTCAGTTAAAGTGCACAAGTAAAATATGTATGAAGAAATTAGTGTATCGTGTATTTCCTCGTTGCCGCCAAATCGGGCTAAATGAGCTTGAGTAATAAGATCATCGCTTTACTCAAGACCCCGACATGACTTATCACTTGTGACGTATGAAATGAAATATAATATACCAGAAATGACTGATGGATATTAAAAAGAATTTATTGACACAGAAGACGCGGCAGCATGGCCTAAAGGTCTTAGCCCGTAGCCGTTCCCAGAAGATTTAATTCTAAATCTAAAGGGGCGAATCCCTTAAAAAAACTGTTTTGGCGCCATTGTGAATGAATATGGTCGTAATTTTTTCATAATTATTGAATTTCGTGTTTATATTGAGTGAAATTATTTAATTTAGGTTGGAGTTAGATTAATTTTGTTCAGTGAAAGTGCACAAATGAAGTACTCATGAAGAAATTAGTGTATCGTATTTCCTCGCTGCCGCCAAATCTCAATAGACGAGCTTGAGTAACGAAGCCACCGTTTTACTCAAGACCCAGACATGACTTTGTAAAAAGTGACTAATGACTGAATAAGAATTAATTAATACGGAAGACATGGTAGCATAGTCTTATAGCTTTCACCGGCCCCAGAAAGGGGCAAATTAACTACGAACTGAAAAAAATACAAATAGCAAAACGTAGTCTTAAAATCAGGCGGTTTTAGGAGTTTTGGCGCCATCGTGAATGAAGATGGTCGCAATTTTTTCACAATTATTGATTTTAGTGTAAAATATGAGTAAAATTGGTTAATTTAGGTGAGAATTAGTTTGATTTTGTTCAGTGAAAGTGTACTAATGAAATAATCATGAAGAAATTAGTGTATCGTGAATTTCCTCGCTGCCGCCAAATCTCATAAACGAGCTTGTGTAAAGAAACCACCGCTTTACTCAAGACCCAGACAAGACTGTGTAAATAATGACTAATGACTGAAATAAAGAATTAATACGGAAGACATAAATTGAAAATATATAACGAAAAAGATTTATTAATACGGAAGACGTGGCTGTATGGACACAGATCCTTTGCCTTTCCCCGACTGGGATAAAATTAAAAAACAACAATCAGGCGGTTTTATTAAAAAGTAGTTGACTCAGTTTACGTTAAATTCAGTTGCAGATATGTTTTCGGATTTCAAAACGTATGTAAAATTGGTAGTCTTGTATCACTTGTACTTTTCTAGGTTTTAACTATTTAACTCTGAGTTAGCTCCTAACTAAGATTGTATCACTTATATTTGACGGTTTCACTAATTATTAAATTTAACCCAGGGACATGCAAGTGGCATTTAAGTTCTAATTTTGAAGTACAATATTCACAATATTATTTTATAAATAAGTACCTATACAAAGGCAAACTACTAAACAAGAAAGTCGCCGATGGACTAAAGAAAATTGCTAAACAGAGGCCGGTATGTTAAACCTTCTGCATAAGTATGGCAGTTACCAAACGGAACACAAGAATAGTAAAAAGTTTTAGCGGCACGATATTGTGAGATATTGGTAATGATTTTCGCACCTACCATCTGGTCTTCGACAACTTCCACTAGTCAAATAATTCCATATCTTAATTAATCAATCGGTACTAGCCGACCCGGCTAACTTCATTTAATCATCTCAACATTAGCAGCTTAAATCATTGTTTTTCCCATGGTTACTTTTTATAAGTACCTACCTGCTTCTAACAATAACCTACACAACAAAAAAGAATTAATAAAATTTGTCCAACCGTTCAGGCGTCATGCAATGACCACGCGAAATGTTAGCTCATAAATGAGCTATTTATATATATATATATATATAGCAACTAGTAGGTATATACTAACTAGGTATAACTAGTTGCTATCTGCGGTTGCAACTATAACTAGTTGCTATCTGCGGCTTCGCCCGCGGTAAATTGAGATGAAAGATATCCTATCTTTCAAATGGGTCAAACTGCACACGGTGTGTAAATTTGATTAAAATCGGTTAAGTAGTTTAGGAGTTTATCACTGACAAACAACTTTATACGTATTTATGTTTATTTAGATGTTTCAATTTATCTATATCCATGTAAGTGTGAGTGAGTTTATTACAGATATTTAAAAAGACTAGCAACTTATAACTTGCAGCAGAACACATTTTTAGAAGTTTTGTCACTTTGTCTCTCTGCCTGTATCCCGACAGCGATTTGCACTGAATCTATTAATATAGGGTTGTCACATCCCTACGCAACTTAAACTCAAGTGTCTGTTTATACTGGTTTAACAAAATGTTACTTAATTCGAGAAAATGTCTTATCTACGACAAAATAAAAGAGGGAGGCGGAACCCTTTACTTCTGACTCATAACCCGCACCTGCGCCCGGAATGATAACTCTTCATCTCTCAATCTTCTGAATTTCATTTCATTTGGTTTTGTATTTTATCCTTGTTCTACCTATACATTTCTTTAGGTAATAGACCAGACTGGTCACTTGATGGTAGTGAATATTTGTCAGCTATAGTCGCCAAAGAAAGATATGATGCATTGCCAATACGATGCTAGGTTGTCAATCTTGTCTACCCTCTATTCGGAACAAGAAACTTACAAACACTTGATATTATACAGCAAGAATAAATAACGCGGTTGTATTAAACCGGGCGCGTAATAAACCTCTACCATCTAGTTATGGTCATGATGTTAGTGATAATTAAGCACTATTTACTATTCTGTTATATTCCTAATAGCTGATTGCTAAAAAAAGCATGTATTTATTCAAAAAGCCCGGGACCAATACTAGAAGCAATTATAAATATATAATCAATAATTTATGTACGAATAATACACAGATTTTAAGAAGTCAAGTCAGGTCGGACCTTCTGAGTAGAACAGATCATGTGCCTCTCCACCACGCAGCTCCTAACGGCTCCTATCAATAACCTATCTAAGATAAGAGATTTCAGATCAGTTGCCGCTTTTATTTTTTTATTTAAATATCTTAGCAACAAAACTCTAAAAGGTCTACCCAGGGCCGTCTTAGATTATAATGGGACCCTTGGGCACACAAAAACTTGGGGCCCTTTTGGAATATAAAGAAATCAAACTTTACAACTTTTTTCACTATGATTTTTTTTGGGTAATCAATTACATTATTTTATTACAGCATGTCATTATATTATGATAACGATAGTAGTTTCATTCGGCATAATTGTTAAAATCCTCAAACTCAATTTTCTGAAGAGTTTCACTTTCTATGCTCATAGTTATTGACAAATTATTAAATCGTTCTTAAGCTGCGAAATTGAACGTTCCCGAATTAAAGCAACGAGTAACACGTAATGCACCCAACCAAAATATTTTAAGCTTAAAAGTGATTAAGGTTTAAAGTGATTGGTCGATCCTTGGGGCCATCTGAATGTAGGGCCCTGGGCACTGGCCCAGTGTTGTTATCGTAAAAATTTGGGTTGCCGTATGTGATATTCCAAATTGCCGTATTTTAAGGAAAAAAGTAAGAAATTGCCGTATATAATTTAAAAATATTTATTACTCATTTGTTTCTTTTCCATAAAGGTTTCTAATAGCTTGTATAACTTCATATTCATGTTTACCTTTTGCATAATTTTCCTTGATTCTCATTTTGTCACTTCAATTTTGGCAATTTAACGTCACCTACGGTGCACTTTGCTCTGTATATATATCATCAACAACAGGAGCAATCCATTCTTTGAAAAATCGCCACTTTCCCACTTTTTATTGTTTAATACGTTTGTTTACCCTTTTTGACGTAGAAGGTCCTTTGGAATCACAATCTCAGTTTAAACTCAGTCAAACCAATTGAACTGTTCGAAATGTTTGAGCTATTCGACCGACACTTAGATCTCATAAATTTATAGATAAACCAAATACTTTACTATTATCATGTTGTCATATTAATTATTTACTGAAGTTAAAGAAATGTCCCAATACAGCGATATGAACTGTTTTAGCCGCATGTCGGGATTTCACCGAGTATCGGTTAAGAGTGGTTTGTTTAGCTGCACTCTGGTTAAAAAGTGTTTTGTTTCACTTATAGCCGTTTGCCGTATTTTTTGATATGGCATTAAAAGTCCTGCCGTATGCCGTATTTTGTGACTTACCGTATATTACGGCAATTGCCGTATCAATAACAACACTGCACTGGCCCCGTGCACCCTTATGGTAAAGACATTATTGGGTCTTTCTTTATCTGTAGATAGGCTATTGACATTGGCCGTATGAGGCTAGCACAGATTTAAAAGACTCATTCTCATCTAGACCACTGGTGGTAAAGTGTTATGCAGCAACTTGCTCGGCTAAAGATCTGCCGCCTGACTCTGTCATGTTCTGGTCTGGTAGGTAGGGAAGCCGGTAAACTTGCACCATAGGCCTAGAATCTGTCACAGGATAAAGTATATAGGCCACAGTTGGCTCTTACCAGACCTGAGTGCTTGTTCGCTGGAAGCGCCAGCAGAAGTGAAAACTTGAATATTAATTTTTGCATTTTTGATATTTTGAAATAGTTAGGGAATAATTTTGCACGAATTGCTTTAATTATCATTATGAAAGTGCTATAATTTATATGGTAGAATACAATATTCAATTATTGCTCTATCGTACACAAACATGACAACACGAACATTTGCGCAAGCGTCCTGCGCCGTCTTATTTGCGCAAGCGCCCTGCGTCGTCTTAAGTATTTTCGATCAAAAAAAGTGCGCAACGCCGTTAAGGATGTTTTCTCTTCAAAAAACATCGACTTCAGTGTTCGGATACCCTGTATTGTGTATTTCAGTCAAATGCTTCGTACATTTTCCTTATAAATATTGTTATATAAAGAATCTTTAAAAAGTCACTAAATTCAAATAAGATTTCGCATTTACAAATAAAGAAAAGTTGCACAAAAATTAGTTCTTCTAAAACGTTTGGGGTGTTTATCCGATAACACACAAAGGGGTTAGGGGTTGGAATGAATCGCCAACTCGACTGTGAATATCTAACCAGAGTCTTATAAACATCAAATAACACTTTACTGAACGACAAAGGGGACTTCATTTTTATTTTGAAATAATCTCTGTTAGGCTTAAATTTGTAAAATATTCGAATTTATTACACTAGTCTAAAGTCCCGGCTTTCCTCATATGAAATTACAGTTTTGCTTTAATTGAAAATATGTTTTCTTTTAGAAGACAATTCAAACGATTAAAAAACTATTATGTTTAAGCCAAAAGAAAAAAATAAAAGGAGGTAAAAGTCATATGAAAAACTTAGTATGAGTTTTGTCGACTTGTGACTTATTTTGATTATTAAGCCTAATTTTGAAAAGAAACTTGTCTATTGGCTGATGCTTACTCCAATGCCAAGAATAAAAAAAAATAGTTATATCAATATATTTGTTTTAGCCTGGAGTATGAACTCATTGAAATTACTTAAAAATATCGCTTGAACCAGGTATCAATTGTCAAATACGTTGCTTTAAGACTGTTGTTGGAAGGAAAGTAAAATTTGTGATGTGGTGTAATTTATGACGGGTAATTTGTGGTTCATAAGCCATGATTGATAAACAGAAGAAAAGCTCGGGTTGATTAACCAACTCAGTAATTTTATTTAAAGCCTTAAAAATATCTAAAATCCTTATTTCAAATACAATGATTAAATGTACAACAACAACAGTAACTCCTCACTAGAAGGCATCACAGCCTATCCTATGCCTGCCACTGTAACATCAATGCTCCCTATTGACAGATTTTGTGAAAAAAATATCAAAAAGCTAATACTATACTACTATAAGCCAGAATCATGATTGAAAAAAACATGTGTGATAACACAAATTTATACGTTTCATACATTTTACACATTTAGTTATGAAGGTTAAACTGAGGGTAGATATTATCTAGGTATACCTACAATGAAACAGCAATAATATAATGATTGTTATGTATATTTTACAAGATAATAAAGAACTCAAAACGAGGGTTATCAAGTTTTCTTGTAGATTTGTCTGTTTGCTTTTACTTTTACTTTTAACTAACGGATTTTTAAAAATTTGTGTAACATTAGCTTATAATTCAGGTCGACATATAGGATATACCTATTATACTGCAGGAAAGTCCTTAACTCTCATCACTAGACAAGAAAAGTGCCTATAATGTACGTACGAAGTTGCGGGCTATAGCTGGTTATTAATAAGGACACATTTCTCATTTAGTGAGGCTCTATTTTCTCCATGATGGTCCAGGTCCGTTAATTGGAATAGACCATCTACCTCTCTGCAAGTCAGCTCGTAAGAGGCGAGCACAGGTATTTTGATATATAGGTCATAATGATATATAGCTCATTACCAACAAGACCACAGGCAGTAGAATGCTGTGCAGTAACTTGCCAGGCTAAGAATTTACCGCCTTACCTATACCTCCTGCTATAATGACTGTCACCAAACCACCATAGGCCTAACATCTCGACCACAGGGCAGCGACGCACCTGTAACATCTACAGTGTTTAAAGGCCACGATTGTCTCTTACCACGAGGACAGATGACGTGTGCGTGTTCGCTGATCTATAAAAAAGCTAAAATCATGATCGAATTTCGACTTCTAAGCGAGCACAAAAATATAAGTACGCAACAAAGAAACTTATTTCAAGTTACTTTATTTTATCCCCCTCTTCTTAAAGATCTCGATTGGTTTAAGTAAAAGAATTGTCTTCACAATGAGGAGTGACAACAGGCTATAAGAATAAACCACATCTGACACTCGTCGTTGACTTGATGCATATTTTCTCACAACTTCTTGAGACGAGCCTGTGTAGCGTGATAGGTTTTGATACTTTTGCAATAAAACTTAAACAATAAACCATATTTAATATTCGTCGGGATTTTATAATTAAATTATTCCATGTTATCTCGCCTTCCATATCATTCCCTTTAAAGGGAAATATCCTAGAGGTTGTTTATATATATATCCTATTTTTGAATTTAAAACGATTAAGTCATTTCCCTAAATTAATTTTACAAACTTAAATATCGCTTAAAATGTTTTGATTTTAAAATTAAACGGGTTATTTGTGTTACTATATATTAGTGTGTGCTGTATTTGCAAAACAGAGTTGTAATACTCGAAATAATGTTTGTGTGTATTCTCTCGGGAATTTTAAAATATCCTTAGTTTATCGCATCATTCAGACAAAGCATATAAGTATACAGTAAATAAAGTTTGAGTCGTGGTGTATATAATATTTGTGAATTTATGTATTAGTATTGTTACCTAAATATGACAAAAGAAAAAAAAACTCCGTTTCAGGTTAGGGGTCGTCCATTAATTGCATGAGTCTTGAAAGGGGAGGGGGTGATTAGGAAAAAATCTCGAAGATTTTTTCATTAAATAAACAAATTTTGAATCTCAAAAATCAACTTTTGTGGAAGAAAGCCTTGCTAATTCATGGTTCGAATTTTCTAGCAAAATTATTATACAACATACTTTTCACATTTTTACATCTATCCCTTATTATTTTAAGTTAGTCCAAATCAACTTGGAAAACTACATGTGATGTAGGATAGGGGATGGGTAATACATCTTAAGCCTTACAAAGACGTTAAAAATGTTAAAAAAACTTAAGTTATTGAATGACGTGAATTCATGTAATTTATTCAGAAATAACTATAATCACTAGTTCAAGTTACTCCAACGATCAAGTTTCATCAATCTCGCTACACACAATGCAAATGGCGACCGAACAATAATCACGAAAGTAAGCGATACGCATAAAAATATCGCACAAAAAACCCGCCAGCCCCAGGAGAGCTGAGATTTAACATATCTAATGCGATTTGCGTGTTGCCACCCCCTACACCTTGACGACTGTCGGTAATCGTTTTAAGACGTTGTTGACTTGATTTCGCTGTTACTGGGTTTTTTAAACGCAAGGGTGGTTTTATTGTGCCTTTAACTGTTTATTTGCATGTTCACTCAATCTCTTGGATACTTTTACTTTCTTAATCGGGAATTTTTAAATTAGCTGAAAAACAACTTGGGCATAAAAAGCTTTTTGGGGTTTATACTTGTTCGAGTTCCGTTGTCAATTTGAAACTTTTGTTTCTGTCTTTATTATTTACTATCTTTATTCACGATTTATGTTATAAAGGTAAACGAAATGAAATGTAATTTATTTATTTAAATAAAAAAAAATATCCCTGGACAAGTCACACATATTGAATTTAGCCCCAAAGCTCTTTTTTATGTTTTTAATCAGCTTCATAATTTATTAAAAATAATTTAGCAAATAGAATAATTTTAATTCTATCTACCGTGGTACCGCTGTTTCCAAACCTACCCAGTCAGGAGAAGAAACGGCAAAACATACTGCTCTGTAATCATAACTTTTTTAATTAAAGTTTATTATTATTAATAATGACGTTTTATTTGTTTATGCTTGTCCCCAAGAGAATCTTTTATACTAAATGCTTTCTTATTTCTTTCATGCTTTCTCTAATAGTCCTTCCTTACCTTAGTAATACCTTATGTTAAATAATATTTCGTTATTTATGAAAGTGATATCAGATTATTAGAAACTTGGTTACATATACGAATAGACATGCAATATATATTATTCTTATAAATATTAGGTTTTAGATTAGGCACATGTAATTTTTTATTATTTCTAAAATGTGTTATTCATAATACTTCAATTCTGGTAGTTCAAATCAAGTAGTAATAACGAAATATGAAAAGTAAAAATGAGTTTTATTTTATTACGAAACGACTACTTCTTTTTAAAGGTGAAATAAAAATAACATCTTCTTTGATATTATCTATATATACATATTATTTAAAAATGACTCCCCCTTTCGCGTGATTATCGCGTCACTAATTTTTTTTTATATTTTGTTCTGTATTTTTGTTCGTATTTATATTGTACAATAAAGAATGAATAATAATAATAACAATTTTACTACTTTTTTTCTTTTTTTTGTTCTGTTGGTTATTGCCAGGATGTACAATAAAACCGGAAAAATTGCAGTGAAAATGGGCAAACACATATTTATTTTTTTCATACAAACTTTTAATAGCTGTTAATGTCAAGCGATATGAAGCGTCGGTTAGTAACCTATAAAAATCACTAAATAAAAATAATTAATTTATACAAATTATAAAACCATAAAATGGCAAAGTAAATTGATATTGGAAATATTAAAAAGTAATTGCGAAACAAATATTTTTTAGTTTTTATATTCTGGGCTACACTTCTGAAACTACTGAAATTAACTAAGTTCGAGAGTAATTTATGTTCTTGAAGTCTAAAGTGCCAATTGCCGCGCGGACGAAACCGAGGGCTCTTTGACTTTGTGCGGACAGTTTCATATGAACTTACAAGAAAAAAAGTTACAACTTTTAGTAGCAACATTTAGATTGGATGTAGAAAAAAAAAACAATTTTCTAAAAAACAAGTGCTCTAATGCATGAATTGAATCTTCAATAGCACAATTCACAAGTTGACAACAAACCCAATCGTTGCTGGTTTTATTACTGTTTAAGGTGTATTTTTCTTCCTTAAAAATGTTTCGCCTCTGTGGTCTAGCGGTCCGGGTGTTGGATTTGACTGCATGACGTCCCGGGTTCGAATCCGGGATTCGAACCCGGCCAACATAAATTTAAATTAAATAAAATGTTGGTCGGGATTGGAAATGTGCCTGGTTGGCGATAGGCTTGCCACCTATCACATCATGGGACTTAGTGTCTTCGGCTAGTCGTGGGTGCCTTGGTTGTACCTCTGCCTATCTCTTCGGGGATATGGGCGTGAAGATACTTAAAAATGTTTAAATTTTTTAGATAAGGTGAAAACTTCAAAAATATAAAAGCTCATATGCCATTTTTAAAGATACGTATTGTATAGTTTGTTAACGTGTTTGCAGTTTGTATTTGACTAGAAGTGTATGTAGAAATGAAGTAGATAGTTACAGAATGACAAACATTAGCTCTGTGCTTCCGTGTAGAATTTTCTCTTATCAAACAAGCGAATAAAATCGTTAATCTTAGTACAACAACAAGGTGAGCTTGTACAGTTAACAGCAATAATGTCTTACTCAATATTTTTTAGAAGCAACACAAACTGATGAATTGTACACGTATTTACTCATATAACAAAGATGTTAATGGTGCTTTGACCTGGAACTTATAATCTGTCTACGATGTTTCCCACATTAGGATTGATTATTAATATTGGCCGTTAATAAGCCACATTCTAATTCATTCAGATCTAAGTCTGCCACAGGATATCGCCAGAATGCAGTTTAGACGTCAGCATATAATACTAGTCTATGTCAATTTTTAACCTCCTAGGACAACGAACAAGTACATAGCTCACCTGATGGTAAAAGACAACTAACTGTGGTCGTTAAACTACATAGACGTTAGAGGTGTGTAACTTTCCTGCTGCCAGGTGTCGGGGGGAGCTAACGAGTCAAGCCTCCGAGCCGTAATAAGACACAAACATTACGGCTGCCGAAATAGATAAGGCGGTAAATTCCTCCCCAAGCTAATACATTAGCATGGATAAGATTCAGATTTTAAATTGAACGAATTTAGGTGGTCGAGTGTACCGTAATGAGATTTTTTTGGATTTTTTTCATAACGTAATGAGCTAAGTAGAGACCTATTAAATCGTGCATTCACAAAACCAATAACCAACAAATTACATACTAACACTTAAACAGGGTTCGTCGAGCAACAGTCACGTTAAACTTCGATCTACGCATAGGTATCTGACGACTACCATCGACGATTCAGTAATGACGGATTAATCAATAAACATACATAAAAAAATAGGAATCGAACATAGAACATATAATCTCTCACTTTTTACGAAGTAGGTTACCTACACTCTTTGTAATACAAAGAGTAAACCGCAGATTGTCAACAAGAAAACACTGTTGTAACCTTTATTACATCGAAGATGCAATAAATGAAGCGGCTCATTATACGATAGGTTTGGCTGTCGGTTTAACTATGGTAATTGAATTGACTGACAGATAACATAGCGTGTAAGGCGGTGACTGACATTTATATGCATACAATTTGTTAACAAACATTAACCGCGGTAAACTCTTAGCGAAATCCATCTTTTAATGGTCGACTAAACGAAAGCCCGTCAGCGAATTTAGGATGATTCGATATCAATCAATCGACAGAAAGAGGATGACTACATATCAATGTTGTTTCTGCCTACTAATAAGTTTAGTAACATATCGCGAACAGATAAACAAAGATATGGACTAATACGGGGACTTTGTATCAAACTTTCTCTAAAAAGGAGGATTATCGTTTCAAATATTATGTCAAAAATGTAAACTTGTACAAGAACCGACTAGTGGTTTTAGAGTTACACGTAATATTTATTTTTTATTCACACACATACGTAGAAGTTAAATTTCTGTTTATAACTTTCAACTTTATGAATTGTACTGAATGTTATGTGTCAGTATATTACGCGAATGAAAAGAAAAATTTGATGATTCTTTTTTTGATAAATAATGATTTTTAGGTGGTCATGATCTGACAAGATCATTATTTCTATGTATTATAAATAAAAACTTGTATTAGTAGTATAAAATTTATATGAGACCATCTCGGTTATGATTTAACTTTGGAAAAAGCAAATATCAAATGTATTTGTATTTGGGAGTTTTAGCTTCCGGTAAGTCCAATTCATTCTTAGCGCACTATTTTGTCTGTTTTGTTACGTAATAGTACGTACACATTTTTTGGCGGAAAATTGCAAATTAAATAATTTTATTTAGATTTAAATATCAAATCGCTACTTGCTAATGAATTTTGAGTCGGTTTTTTTGTAGTTTTACTGCCGTTTTGTACATGGTTATACTGTACCAAAATTAAATAATATGTAGTGATATTTGATAGTTTTGTTTTACTAATTAGTTATTGGATTATTTTGGGTACTATTGTAACATACTAGTATTTTATCAATATTTAATAAATTAATACTTATGTTTATGTGGCCGACTGTACTGCAGTAATGAGAGAGCATTACGTAATTAATTGGAAATCTGTTAACTCGCTGGAAGGAGAACACCAACCGATTATAAGAACATTTACACTTTAAACTGGGTTTTTCGAGTAAAGGCTAGCAGTAGAGGTTTTTATTTTTAATCGACTTTCGAGAAGGAGGTTCTTAATTTAAAAGTATGTGTTTTATATGTATTACCTCAGAACTTTTCGTTAGATAAACCTGTATTAAAGATTAATTCATTTGAACGATTGACCTTTTAAAAAAAAGGAGGTCATAGGTATATTCGAAGCCTATTCTTTTAAATTTATTAGATTTCTCTGCCACTTCTGATCTGAGTATCTTCACACGCGTATGTAAAAGGTAGGCAGAGGTACAATCAGGGCATCCACAAGTAGCAGAACATGCAAAGTCTCACATGTAAGAAACTGCAAGCTTATTGCCAACAGGCAGCTAAGTTTTATTAGAAAACTATAAAAACACATTTCACTATTTGTTGCCCAACCCGAGGACCAAACCGGAGACCTCATGAAGTCAATGATTTGTCAACTGTTTTGATTTGTGAACTGATTTTCAGAATCAGAAAAAATATTTATTGACTTTGACCATACAAATTGGCCACACAGTAAAAAAGATCAGGCAAAAGAAACTCAGTGGGCTTGTCTTTTTTAAATTAATTGTGATATTTACTTACCAAATATTATCTGATACAAAACATAAATATACAATACAGTCTTATTACAATTATTATCTTACAAATTGAAGTTACATAATATAATTACAGATTTTAGTTTATTTTATACTTTTTACTTTCGTGGAGGTCCCATTCAACCAAGTCTGGATCAGATGATGGAATCCTAGGGAAATCCTCAAATTAATGTGTGATTAGACAATGTAATAAAAAAGTTTTTTTGTTGTTTAACTTAATTTAAATTATCGTTGGTTCACATTTAAATTAAATGAAGAAATCAAAGTCGGATTTTAGTTGTTAACCTTAATCGTAAACTGAATATATACATACTATGACATAGTAATATTAAATACATTATACATAATCAATTACACTGAGATATAGTAAGTAGTTATTACCAACAAGACTACTGGTGGAAGAGTGCCGTGGTGCAGCTTGGCCAGGTAGGGATCCACCGCCGTACCTATTCCACCCACCCTCCGCCACCGTCATGTTAGTGTCTAATTCCGGTCCGGAGAGTAGGGTAGCCAGTAGAATTGCACAATAGGCTTACCACCTCGACCACAATGCGATGCACCTGTAACGTCCATGGTGTCTATATGCCACGGTTATCTCTTGCCATCAGAAGAGTTGTGTCTTGTTCGCTATAAAAAATCCATAACACAATCATATTTCTTTTTTACTTTGGGATTAGTTCAATTTGTGTAATTTGTCCAAGAATTATTTGATAACTCTTTTGTTTGAGCGAAGATCTTCAACTTTGAAAAAGAGGAGGCGGTATTATAAATTTATTTATCTATTGCAAACCGATTTTTCTTTATTTAAAAGAGCGTATGTACTTCCGAGGTGATCTCACTACTATTAAGATTAGGACTTTGGAATCCCAGGCAAATCGAAAAAATCCTCAATTTTTCATACATTCTGGCAACATGGTATTGCAACATACACGCAGCACTATAGTAGGGGAGCCCAAGAGCGGATTTTTGGATTAACTTAGGCGCGTCAGATTAAGATATGGGAGATACCCTGTACCCTTGTTGAACACCTCCATTATGTATCAAATCTCTACATAGAGACGCGCATGTAGGGTTGTCTGTCTAATTTTTTTTGGTTTGAAAATATACTCGAGCGTGTCAGATTAAAGTACGGCGAGCTTTTTGCATGCCAATAAGACCACATTTGAATTTTCTGATGATTTGGACAAGACATACGGGAGTAAGAGTTTTAGAAACTTTCAAAAACCAAGTTATATGAGTTAATTGTCCATTACAGCAATCTGTCTGATTGACATCTTTGTGTCATTCGGCATATATATTATTAATATCTGATGAGTTCAGCTATGATCAAGTGACTGAAATTGCTATTTTAGCTTCTAGACACTTAACACACCGCTAAAAAGAAAAACCTTACATGACCTTTTTTAATCTCCACTATTTAATCGACAAAATGCAATGGGTCCCTATAACGCTGGAGTTACTACACATTTTGCATCGCGGGCTCCGCTACTACTAGTCATACACTGTGATAGATGGCAACTAGGCATATATCCAATTCAGTAAATTGAAAAAAAAACACAATTTGTGTTTGTTGTTCGACAGGATCAAACCTGGGAACTCATAAATTCCACTCCAATACCGGAAGACTAGATCACAGAGGCGATAAAAAGAATAATTTCGCTAAAATCAGCCGAGTAGAAGCGATGTTACTTATCTGCTAATAGTTGTGTCTGCTTGTTTACCGTTCAATATTATAAAAAAAATTCTTTGTGATATTGCATTAGTGCTCTACCCAAGAAGCTTGTAGATAGATCTCTATACTGGTGGACGTTTGCGCATATATCAAACAATTAAACCATACGAACTTTGTTCTAATTAAAATAATTTTGGTTGTTCTTTGTGCTCATGACAGATTCTTGCTCACCTGCACTAGTACCACAATTTCACCCTTTAACTGTGCATAGCATAATGCTCACAATTGTCATGTTCCGGTTTGGCGGTAAGTGTAACTGGTAAACTAACGCAACTGGTTTAACATCCTAGCCTCAGGTTTGACGACGTAACCTTAACACCTTTGTAATTTAAATAACACACAAAATACACACACACAAAATACACACACACACACACACACACACACACACACACACACACACAAATTACACTAACCGATATTATGCAATAATATAAAAAATAATCCCCATTTTGCGTGGTGATTGCTTCTCGCTTGAACGGATGGACCAATTTTGCTTATTTTTTTTATCGTATTGGTTATTCTCAGGAGAAAGATTATACGAAGAGAAAATCGGAAAAATTGCCAGGAAAGAGGGAAAAACCACACTTCAGTTTGTCTATAGAAACTGGTAGTAGCTGTTAAGCGATACGAAGTTTGTTGGATCGACCAGTTGTGCAACAATAACAACATACACAGTTATAGAACGCGAATGTGGTAGAGTTAGGTACCCGGGTAACCTAATTTGACATTTCAGGATTAAATCGTTAAGGTATTATCCGAAAGGGGTGACAAGGGTCTCCGAAATTGGCGTGTTTGTGTGAAAAAAGTAATAAATAAGTAGGCAGAACGTGTCACTTGGCAATTGTTACTCTCTCGAAAGAGACTTAAGATGTGTAATAACCTAAAGAGGACATGTACGTTTTGTATTGAGATGATTATGTTTTCAATAATGTATTTGTAGACACTTAGACGGAGCCAAGATTAGAATATCAAAATAGAGACAGTATTTATCAAATAACAGATATCAAAACAACTCTTGAATATGTTTGGTAACTAATGACAGTTCATATTCCGTCTTTGTTCAGCTAATATAAAGATAGGTGAGAGTGAGTGAGACATGAAATATTTGCAACATAGCTAGATCATTCACTCAAGATTTATACGCTCATTTGTAAATAATGAAGGCGCCACTCATTGTGATAGGAGTTCTATTGTAGGCGACCTACCACTCTAGTTCAGGGCTGTGCTAGATGAAGTTTTATTGAAGTTTTTGTCTGTTTATTTTTAAGGGTCGCCTCTGTGGTTTAAGTTTCCGGCGTCGGACTTGACTTCTTGAGGTCCCGGGTTCGGCTCGAGCAAAATAAAAACTGAAAAATTTGTATTTTTTAATTTTCTAATAAAGATAACGTTGCTCTGTGTTGGTCCGGGCTCTTTTGCTAGACCATATGCCTTTCTGCCAGGCAGTTCGCAAAAGGCAAGCATAGGCGTACTGTCACTAACACCGTGATATCCTACTAGGTGGTAGAGTTTCGCAGCAACTCGCCCGGATTGGTCTCTTAATTATTCTTGCCGCCATAACGCCAGTGCTTGCCGTTGACGTGTTCCGGTTTGGAGGATAAAGTAGCCGGTAAACTTACTTTTGCTTGAGGCCTAACATCACGACTTCAGGTGGGCATCGCACTATTACCACATATGGTGTGTCTAGGCGGCGTGAATTTCTTACTATCAGAAAATTTGTCTGCTTGTTTGCCTTCCAATATCATAAAAAAAAGGAAATGTGAATGGTTGAGGTGCCCAAGATAAAATCCCTTAGACACCACCTAAGAATGGTGCCAGGAGTCTCCAAAATATTCTCTTTGTATAAAAATAATGGTGAATATAGAAGAAACTCCACAAGTTCGTTGGAGTCGTGACGCTTGGCAGTCGATACTTTTTGCCTATCAACTAAGGGAATCAAAATAGCTTTACAGAGAGTGGAGTAAAGAGTCTCTGAAACCGGCGTGTTTGTATGAAAAGGGTAATTAATGTTATGGAAACCAGACAGGTCTGTCAGGATCGTGAAGTTTGGCACTCAATACACTCTGCCCACCACGTAAGGTACTTGGCGTGAAGATATGTATGTATGTAAGTATGTACATTGTCGTGTTCCACCCTGGGCGGAACACAGCCACGATATCCTCTACCGAAACAAACCAAGATCCCACCCTAAGCCGAGGTACGGTCTCACAGGAGACGCCCTTAGGGAGGGGGCCAGGCCCCACCCAAAATTCAATCTCTGGC
This sequence comes from Calephelis virginiensis, assembly GCA_002245475.1. NCBI lineage: Eukaryota > Metazoa > Arthropoda > Insecta > Lepidoptera > Riodinidae > Calephelis > Calephelis virginiensis. The sequence continues at coordinate 360,286 of NJDC01001631.1, read as the reverse complement.
TGAGCACTCTGCTCGCCCACTAGCCCGGTCATGTTGTTAAAGTCTATAGACGTACACAACAGTAGTCATTTCGAAAAAAAAAATGTACAATGTTTGGCAGGGTAGGTAAAACTGTTATAAAATAGTTTCTACGAAACGAAATTGTTTAAAGCACCTAGGAAATAACATTGTCTAAAGTGTGTGGTGACTGGAGATACGTTTTATAATAGTTACCTGATCAATACGTTTAACATTTCACTTTTACTCTACACCACTTGTATA
>NJDC01001631.1:343968-359274 GCA_002245475.1 Calephelis virginiensis | reverse complement strand
ACCCTTAGACACCACCTAAGAATGGTGCCAAGAGTCTCCAAAATATTCTGTTTGTATAAAAATAATGGTGAATATAGAAGAAACTACACAAGTTCATTGGAGTCGTGACGCTTGGCAGTCGATACTTTTTGCCTATCAATTAAGGGAATTGGCGTGAAAATATGTGTGTGTGTGTGTGTGTGCTTGTGAGCTATGGGACAAAATATCAAAATAGCTTTACTCGGTAAAGTGGAGTAAAGAGTCTCCGAAACCGGCGTGTTTGTATGAAAAGGGTAATTAATGTTAAGGAAGCCAGACAGGTCTGTCAGGATCGTGAAGTTTGGCACTCAATACACTCTGCCCACCCCGTGAGGTACTTGGCGTGAAGATATGTATGTAAGTATGTACATTGTTTGGCAGGGTAAGTAAAACTGGTATAAAATAGTTTCTACGAAACGAAATTGTTTAAAGCGCCTAGGAAATAACATTGTCTAAGGTGTGTGGTGACTGGAGATACGTTTCATAATAGTTACCTGATCAATACGTTTAAAATTTCGCTTTTACTCTACAGCACTTGTATAGTTAAGGTTCAGGCTCGCTCGAATTACTACAATGTCTTCCCAAAATTACATCTCCAAAATGGCAGTGCCACTTACTTGTTCCTAACTCTGGGATAGGGTAAGTAAGCCGTTAAACTTACTCATTGGATCATCTGCACAGCCTTAGCCTGTGGTTAGTAACTAGATTTTGGTGTTTGTATTTCTTACGATCAGAAGAACAACTTTCTTGTTTACTTGCAACCCAATATTGGGTTATAGTAACGAGTCTCTCACAATTTTAAAGATCATTTTTGTACTTAAATGCATTTGAGATAATTTCCGTCTCACTACAAAAAAACTTAAATTATCGATGAAATTCGTGTAAAATTGGATTCTCTACCAATAACACGTCATCCACGCTAAGCATATTATTCGTTGGATGTCAGTTTTAAACAGTGTTTCGCTAAACAGACGACTAAATATTTATTGTGGTAGGTGGTATACTATTAAATATAAAACATATTAAACAAGTAGAATTATTTATGCAAAATCTATAATAAATCATCATAATTAAAAAATAAAACACGTGTATAAACAAAGGTAAATGCAGTCCATTTTTAAGTTTATATTTTATAATAGCGACAACCCTACATTGCGGCCAATTACTTAAAGTCAGTATGCAGATCCTCGGTGTCTCGACTACACCTGCCATTGTCCTGGTCTGAATGTACCGTTTAATTCCTGGCGCCCTAAGCCCTGAAAGCTTTTTTTTAATGCAAAGTTTAGTGGAAAATGGGGTTACTTTGTATTTGCTTACAAACGACAGTTATTTATAACAAGGAGAGCATTTCGTACTATATTTTTGTATGTCAAGACATTGTTAATTTTTTAACCAACTATAAAAAAAGAGGAAGTTGTAAGTTCGACTTCTATATCTTTTAATGTATATTAATTGTTTTTTTCATCCTGCAACGATTTTGAAAATTCTTTTTGTATTTGAAAAAGCGTACTTCCGATGGTGGTGCTATTGTCACGTAGTCGGATTCTGATTTGCCCCCACAAAGCTTTATTGCAAAAGCATAAACAACAAAATTTCTTCAACTAAATTACATAATGATTTTATTTCTCCATTCGGCTGCATGTTCTTTTTTTGTTTTTTTTTGTATGTTTATTAGGCGCTTTTTCGGCCAATAACAAACCGATTTTAATGATTCTTCTTTAGAAAGATGGGTCATTATTCCGATGTGGTACCATATTAATTCCATCACGATCCGAATATTGATTTAGTAGTTAGTTAGTTTGAGTAGTGGTTTCTATCTAAACTATTTGTACATGCATACATGTCTTCACGCCAAATCCCTTACGGAGTAGTCAGGGAGTATCGAGTGCCAGACCTCACGATCCGGACAATCCGTTTGGCTACCTTCACAATCATTACCCGTTTCATACAAACACGCTGGTTTTGAAGACTCTTGACACCACCCTCGGATTATATCCGAGCGATCTGATCGTGGAATGTCAACCTTGGTCTCCCCGGGTACCTACATCCATCCACAATCGCATTGTATATCTGCTTTGTCAATCTTTTACCTGTCGTTCTTTACATATGACCGAACCAGCGGAGCATGACCTTTTGCATTTTAACACCAAAACTTTCTTTCAATCCCACTCTTTCTTGGATCTCACTGTTACGAATGCGGTCAGCCAGCGTTACACCATAGATTTTCCGTAGCGCTCTCATTTAGATCGCATTTATCCTACTCTCATGCTTTTTTTGACATACCCAAGTCTCGCTTTCATAGAATAAAGTTGGAATAAGCACAGAATTATGCAAACCGATACTCAGTTTGGATAATTCTGTAGCTTTTGTAGTAACTTTTTGTAGAATGTTAATAAAATGTATGTGAGATCACCTAGATTTTTTTGCACTTGCTGTCTTTCGAGAAAAGAGTTATCAAATTGCGACGTGGTGCCTCCCTAATGAAATAGTTGGAGTAGGTTATTGCAGTGTTTCTACGCTTATGACTTATATATATAATTCTTGTGTGCGTGTCTTTGTCACTGAACTCCTTCTAGACAACTGGGCGGATTTTGATGAAAATTTTAGTGTTCAAGGGAATTCGAGAATGTTTTAAATTCACAATTTGGCTTCCTGGAAAATGTTTTTTTAATAAGTAGATGTTAATTTTGGAATGTTTAACATTGGGTCCGGCAGACTGCGCTACTGTCGAAACATTAATGTCAAGCGATACAGTTTGCTAGGTCAGCTAGTATCTATCTATAATATAAAAATTAATTGCTAAATGTTAAGCGCATAACTTCCGAACAAATGAAGCGATTTGGATAATTGGCTTTCTTATGAAGATAAAAACCGGGAAAATTGCAGGAAAAATGGGAACAACAATACTTTGTTTTTCCCCATACAAACTGAACGGGTGGAACGAAGTTCGACGGGACAGCTAGGAGATAATAATTCTATAATATATAATAAATGAATCGCTGAATGTTTTGCTGAGCATTTCGCGTACAAAGTGAACGGTTGCAACGAATATTGCTGTGATTATATAAATGAATATTAATGAAAAATCCTCATTTCGCGTGGTCATTGCATCACATCTGATCTGACCAATACTTATTGCTCATTTTTTGTATGTCATTGGTAGGAGAAGGATCTTAGGTAGATAAAAAATAGGGAAAATGCAAGGAAAATAGTAAAAACAATACATTAGTTTTTCCAAACACAAACTGTTAGTATTGTTAAGTAATACAAAGTTCGAGAAATCGGCAAGTTATTCAATATAAATATAAAATAGTATCTTCACGCCTATATTCCCGAAGACTGAGGCAGAGGCAAAACTAAGGCACCCACGACTAGCCGAAGACACTTAGTCCCACAATGTGATAGATGGCAAGCCTATTGCCAATCGGACACATTTTCAATCCCGGGCAACGTTATTTTTTAATAGAAAATTGAAAACACACATTTTCTAATTTGTTGCCCGACCCGGGAGTCGAACCCGGGGCCTCAAGAAGTAAAGTCCGACGCCGGACCGTAAGACAACAGAGGCAATTATTCAATATAAATAGTTTTAAGGATTACACTATCAATAAGAACAGTGATTCACAGTGGACAGAGAAGTTAATTGTTGTGATGACATATGATTGCCCGGCCCGGGGCAATATTATCCGGGAATTTCATTACGTGCCCGCCGACGGGGGCAGGCCTGGATTAGAATGCCGCAGCCATTGTCCATTGAGTTATAGCCGAGCTAGTACTGCGCTATTGGCGTAATAGTAGTTACTGTTCATGTGCGAAGTTGGTATTCGCGTGAAATGCCTATTTTTCTAACTGGGAATCTGATTTTGTACGGTCTTGGAAGGAATTTGGGGGATAGTGTTGAGCGTGATGACTGAAGTTGATTTTTGACTGATGCTAGAGGAAATTGCCCTTTGCAAAATTCTTAAGAAGTTGGACAATTGACAGACATGTCAGTTTCAGCTAGACAGCAAGAGCAAAAATATAATCCAAAACATATGTTGTAACTAAATTACGCTGTTTTCATATTATATTTTACACAAAACATTTAAGTAAAAAGATCGAAAACTACCAAAAAAATATTTTCTGTTTCCATATGAAACATAACAGTTGATGATTAATAGTCATAATTTTATAATACAGATGAAGATTAATGCACTAAAACAACAGACATATTAGACTTTTCTTTTAGAAGTTATGTATTAAGTGGTAGTAATCAGTAACTACTAACCATATAGGTACTTACTTTTATATATACATGAATAAATTTTACTTCTTTGTTATTGTATTTAAAAAATCAACGAAATCATACAAGAAAAGTTAGATTTTACTAATTTTTAAGGTATTTCAAATTAAGTACTTTACCTGTGCGTGACAATTTAAAAAAATATATCAAAAAATAAAAGAAATCAGAGTCACGCCGTAATTAAATTCTAAAAAGTTCAACTTAATATATTGCATCCCCAGAGAAAAACAAATGTATATTACCGTACAATTTTTGTTTGGGATGTTTTTTTCCTTTTTTAAAATTCGAAAACCTCGCTTGAAATCAACGCACTAACTGCAACATAATAGTTGGCTGAAGGTTTAAATTGGCCACGATTGGTCCGTCTAATTGTGTAAAATATGCGTCCAGTTGTTCGGAATAGTTTAATGGTACGGACCGTTCTTGGCATTGACACTGCGAAATCTACTGGTGGTATAATTGAAATGGATTTTTAACCGGTTCGGGTACCGAACCTGAAGATCTTTGTTTATTGACTTTAAGCTATATTCTAGCTAATTTATTAACTGACTTAAACCTACCCCGTAAGGGATTTCGCGTGAAGACACATGTGTGTACATACACATAATTGTATTTATGTTTTTTTGACCACAAATATAAATTCCTTTCAATCTTTAAATATGTAAATAAATAAATATCCCTGGACAAATTACAAAATTTGAATCTACCTATAAAGTAAGCAAATTATATGCTTGTATTAAGTGTGTTAGTCAACGATACTTATACATGGAAATACTTAAATAGATACCAGAATATTTTTATAAGCACCCAGACCTGGATATGCAGACATCTAAATGTTCATCATACAAATGCATGCCCCCGTCGGAAATCGAACCCGAGCCTCCCGGTTGATCGTTGAAGTTAGGCGTGTACGCTAGCCACTCACTTAACGAGGCGGTATGTGTGAGTACTAACTGACTTTAAACAAGTGGGCTCCTCAAATGTTGGGAATCTTTTATTTGGTGTTCCTTGATTAATAGGATGCCTTTTATCAGGGAAATTCGATTCAAAAAAGCTTTTGTTTGAAAGAGTAAATGTAAATGTACTTCTGCGGCTTATGAGAATAATATATATCTTAAGAGCTGGTAAACTTAAGATGATAGATTTTCCGTGATGGTACGTGTTGGTAGTGGTATTTTCAAAACATGTGAGTTTTGAAAAAACATTTGCAGCGGATTTCCTGATGATAAGAAATTCACGCCACCTAGAGACACCAAAGATGGTAATGGTGCGTTACCAACCTCAAGCCGAGGTGTTATGCCTCCAGCAAAATTGAGTTTACCGGCTACCTAACACTCCGAACTAGATCACGTCAACGGCAAGCGCTGACGTTATGGCGGCTGGAATAGGTAAAGCGGTGGTACCAATTCGGGTCAGTAAAACTAACAAATAAAACTGCACCAATTATCAGCTCATTATTAAATAGTGCATTCAATTTCCCATTTGTGTCATATATTTACTGTTTGTAGAAATTATTTCCTGATTTCTTGATTATTTGTTTGAGTTGAGAGTGAGACCTTTGTATACTGCCTCTGTTTTCTTATAAACATTTTTTTTTCTTTTTTGTCGTTGTCATATCTTAAATTTTTAGTTTATTGTAAAATAGTCATAAGTGGTCACAGTAAGACATGTCAGGGTCTTAGGTCAGGGTAGGAAAGCGGTGGCATAAGTACTTCAGCTCATCGAGTGAGATTTGGTAGCAACGAGAAAACACCCGATTTAGCAAAGCCGGACTTAAATGATTCAATATTGGTCAAAAGTCGTAAAAGAAAGTCATATTAGAGTCTTGGGTAAAGCGGTGGCCTACTTGCCAGCAATGACCCATCTAGTGAGATTTAGCGGGAACGAGGAAATATGCGATACACTAATTCCTTCATGAATACTTTCACTGAACAAAATGTCACCAAAATTGCCTACTTTAATCAATATGTATACATAATTCAATAATTAAAAAAGTACATCCATCGTTTATCTCGCGCCGAAAAAGACAGTGCCAAAGCAAAAGTTTTGGCTTCGGTTTCGGTCAGTTTCGGCCTAATCTAGCTTAGCTTCGGTTTCAGCCAATTCAGTATTTTTTTATGTCGAAACCAAAGCTAGATTAAGCTAGAAAAAGGCATAAAAATTCCCGTTTTCGTGAATTGTGCGTCGTTATGACCTTCCAATATTTACAGAGCTGCATACTTTCCATGTCGCATTCTCTCTCATTTATCACTCTCCAGTCTCCCCCTAAGTCTCAGACGTAATTAATGTATTCTGTTAGTCTAGCGATAGGTACTCTTAAAGTAATTAAGACATAAAATTAAGCTAAAACAGAACACATTTAAATTTAGCTTTAAAATGATTAAGCTGAGTCCTCCAAGTTAAAGACCAATGTTGAAACATATCTGCCTAAGTGGCCATAAATATCCCGGAGTGTGTTCGAGTGTGACATACAAATTAGAACTGATAAATACCTATTCATATTTCATTTACAAATATAGATGTTACAGGGGTGTTGCTTTTAAAGTAATCGGGAGTTAGATTTTATTTTTACCGGCTGTATAATAGTGTGAAGGATTGGATGACCGTCTAGTATAGTACATTGTAGTAATAGATTACTGTAATATTGTTCTACCATTACCATGAGTTGGTATAAATTACGTTCGGTAAGTTATATTTCAAATCTATGACAATTTTGGCCTAAAAATGTGTTTTAGTATCTTCACGCCTATATCCCCGAAGAGGTAGGCAGAGGTACAACCAAGGCACCCACGACTAGATACTAAGTCCCACAATGTGATAGGTGGCAAGCCTATCGCCAACCGGGCACAATTCCAATCCCGACCAACATTTTTTTTTATTAGAAAATTGGAAAAATCCAATGGAAAAATGTGTTTTAGTTACCTAAAGAGGCGCTGTTCAAAGTTTTCATACAAATAATTTACAGATAAACGCCTCTGTGGTCTGGCGATTCAGTTGTTGGACTCGACTGCATGAGGTCCCGGGTTCGAATCCCGGGTCGGGCAACTAAAAGAAAATTGGGTTTTTCCAATTTTCTAATAAAAAAAAATGTTGCTCGGGATAGGGAGAGGGGGAGGGATATGTGCCCGGATGGCGATAGGCTTGCCACCTATCACATTGTGGGACTTAGTATCTTCGGCTAGTCGTGGGTGCCCTGGTTGTGCCTCTGCCTACCTCTTCGGGGATATGGGCGTGAAGATACTGTAATTTACAGAGACGGTAGCGAGTATAGTAAACTTGACAAGCCGCAAACTCATGGTAAGAGCTCTGACTTGCTAATCAACACAGACTACAGTACTCCAAGGCTTAAGTTGACATTACAGTCTGTAATTATAAATAGATTTGGCACTTGAAATTCTCTGCCTACCGCGTAAGGGACTTGGCGCGAAGATATGCATGTAATTACATTGTGATAATAAGTAATAATGTCCTTGGAAAAATTACTAAATTAAAATAAAGTCAGCTTTTAACTGCAAACAAATAAATACTGTTATCGCCTCTGTGGTCTTGTTGGTCTGGGACTTAACTTCTTGAGGTCCCGTATTCGATCATGTCGGGCAACAAAAAAAAATTAGAAAGTGTATATTTTCAATTTCGTAATAAAAATAACGTTGCCGGTTTTCCTGGTTGGCGATAGGCTTGACACCTATCACAATGTAGGATTTAGATTTTTCGGCTAGCCTTGGGTGCCCTGTTTGTGCCTCTGCCTACGGAGATATGGGCGCGAAGATACATTTTTTTAAAAATAAATAACTCTGTACAAATGACATAAAATAAACTAAGCTTAAAGTTGGCAAATGGTATGCTCGTGTTATGGGTGTTAGATAACGATGCTAAATCATACAAGCGCTTTTATAAATGCCAGTATAAATTTATTAAACACCCACATTCGGAAAATATAGACATTTATGCTAAGCACGAAAAAGATGTACATGTTGGGAATCGAACCCGAGCCGCGAGGCTCGTCGGTAGATTTAGACATGCACGCTAACCTAGAAATGAAACGATGCCACTGGGTTATCGATACTTTACTCGATACTTGTATCGGTCGTCAAGTATCAATACTTATTCAGTATCGATCACAAAGTATCGATACTTACTAGTATCGTATCGCTTTTGGAAAATTTTTATTTATTTATTTATTTATTTCACATGGAAGACCAACAGCAACTTATACTATACCATATACATACTAGCATATATATACATACTAGCCCTTCTGATATGTGATCTGTCAAAAGTTAAGTAGTAGTTAAGGTCTAGCGGTACAGGTGTTGGACTTGACTGTCGATGGCGGTTGGCGATAGGCCTGTCACCTATTACATTGTGGGACTAAGTGTCTTCGGCTAGTCGTGGGTGTCCTGGTCTTGCCTCTGTCTACCTCTTCGGGGATATGAGCGTGTAGACACTTATTTAGTTACTCTTCCTATGGTAAGAGACAACTGTGACCTATACCTGCTACCGTAGATGTTACTGTTGCGTTACTATCCCATGCCAGCCATGGTCGGTCTTATATCTTAATCCACTTATTGTGCAGTCCTATGACTGCACCTCCAGAATGGAAAACGACATGGCGAGCGCTGATGCTATCACAGTAGAAATGGAAATAGGTACCTACATAATATATAAGTTTGTTTATTAGATACGCTTTCCCGTTTAAGCCGCACGAAAGATTTGATAAAAATTTTATATACTCGTACCTCTATTGGCATACTAAAAGACCTAAGACATACTCGTATTAACGATCCGAATTTAGACAAAGTCAGTGGCGTAGGTAGGCCTGGGCAAAGTCGCGTCTAAAGGGGCCTCGCACTACCTGATTTAAAATCTTTGTTTATGTATAAATTAAATAAAATCAAATACAAACTATGCCTGTAAGTATAACTTCCATAGAAAGAAGTTTTCTAAATTAAAATTAATAAGAACTAAATTATCTAAGAAACAGCATGAAGCAGGAAAAATTGTCTGCTTTAGCAATACTTTCAATCGAAGCAGAATTAGCTGCAAAAATCAATTACAATTTCAAAAGCAAAAAGCCGAAGAACATTATTTTTGTAATAAAGTAAATTTAAAAAAAATCTAAGTACTGTTCTAGAGAGTAAGAATAAAAATAAAACCTTTTTGAAATGTATATTCTAATTTAAAAACTCTCCTATCCATCTCTCGTAGCGCTTGTAACTGTTTCACTATTAATGATGTAGGTATGATATTAAATCATGTTTGGTAAGAAGAAAGTTTTTGGGTTGCTTTTGGGACGGATGAACGAACGGAAAGGGGCCTCGCCGATACGGCTTTGCCCACGTGTATGTTAGTCCACGCTACGCCACTGGACAAGGCTACCTTTTTCAAAAATTAATTCCCAAAAAGGATTAAATGGACGGATGAATATCACGTTATAGTTGACCAAAGACGACTCTGACGAGTGATAAGTCACCGGTAAACAGGTGATTAAAAGTAGTACCTACGGTCAAGCAGACAAAGACAAATCTAATGCAATGATTGAAAAAAGCCTAGTAACGAGACAATCAATTTCGCATCGATCGATCGTTACTCCTTTAATGAGTGTGAGGGGAAAAACTCATATATACCCAGCAAGGGAGGCAGCACATAGAGTTATTTACTTTCCCCGTTCGCAGGTGGGGTGGGGTCAAAGGTGACGTCAACCAATCGCACAACCGGACGCGGGGGAATCAGCCCGGAACTACTTCCGGTGATTTTATTTTTTAATTGGTGGATAGTTCCGCCAGGTGGCCAGATTTAACATGTGTGTGTGATGTGTAACAAGGTGTGATGGGTTTTATAACTGATTTTGCTTGTTTTCCTTAATAAATATACTAGCTTGCACACGCGGCTTCGTTGAAAAAAGTAGTTGTGGTAGCATTTCAGTCGATGATATTTTGCTCTAAATAGGCCAAATTGGATTAAAAATGACTTAGCTTTTGAGTGAAAGTTATTATTGGTCTTTTATTATTAAAAAATGATGAAAAACGATTCAGTAGTCCTTAGACGACGAATGACAAAAACACAACAGTTTCACTACGAACATGTTATGAGCTCAGTAGGGCTACTCTTGAAATTCGATTTCATGCAAATTGGAATTTGAAACCGGAATAACTGAGTGATTTTTTTTGAGTGAAGGCAAACAAGCAGACGGATTTTCTGCTGGTAAGAAATTCATGCCATCTAGGACACCAAAGGTGGTGAAAAAATTGGTACAGATGGTCTATTCTGCAAATGAGCCCGGACCAACACCAGGATGTGTAAGAGGACAGGGTTATTCCGATATTAAAAATATCGAAAATTCGTTGGTCTGTCGGAGGTAACAATATTTATTACAGTCAAAATGTTTTTAGATGCCTGTATACAGACATAGATTACAAAAAACAAGTAAGTATGTTCTTGCATGATATACATGTGCTTACCTTTTACTTAGGTACTTGCAAAAACATTATTACTTATAAGTAAGTAAAAGGTAAGCACATGTATATCACCGATAACCCACGATCAGCTGAAGGTAGGCAAACCTATCACCAACCGGGCACTTAATATAATAAAATGATATTTTTTGTAAATAAGAAAATACTTTTAAGTTGCCAAACCCTATAACCCTAAAAATATCTACCAAAAGAGTGCAAAAAAGAATAAAGAAAAATATTACACACACAACGCCAACAACCATATCGATATGGCTTAGGTTCAATTTTTGACAGGTAATTTGTGCAATGAACAAAATTTGGCCATATTGGTCCGGGTCCGCTGCCTCTCTGCCAGGCAGCTCGTTCGAGGCGAGCACTGGTTTAAATGCAGCTCATCTGTAACAGGACCACTGGTGGTAGACTTCTGTGCAGCCATTTATCTGGGTAGGGATCCACCGTATTTCCTATTTCTGCCGCCATAACGACTGTCATTTTCCGACACGGATGGAGTAGCTGGCAGACTTGTATAATAGGTCTAACGTCCCGGTCGCAGGACAGCGACGACCTGTAACATCTATGGTGTCTAAAGGTCGTGGATTTCTCTTACCAACAAGAGAGCCGTGAGCTTCTTCGCTAACCTCTCACAAAATAAAATAGTTTAAGACACTAAGCAGACGATTCTTTTAATGATGGCAAGAGTGGGTAAAGCGGGGCAACCCGGGCAAGTTGCTGCACATTATCTACCACCGTTGAAAATTAGAGTTTAAACTAATTTAAATTGTAGTTTAAAATTAGTAGAGGAAAACCAGCATAGATTTGAGTGTAAACAAGGATTTAGTGTACCAATTGGTCACTTACCAACGAGCGACATCCGGCAAGATGTTTCATACACTATCGTTAACTCATGCGGTTGGCATCATCAGATCAATTTAGACTTCCTTTCGAGATACAGAGACCTTTTATTTTAGTAGCGTCAATTATGGACTTCTTTGGTCTAGTGGTTCAGAGTTGGAATTGACTATTTGGGGTTTCGGATTAGAACCTCGATTAGGAAAATTAAAATGTGGTTTTTGAATTTTTGCATAAAACTTTGTTGCTCATGATGAAATAAGGTCACATTTGGTGATAGATTTGCCATATATCGTATAATGGGTCTATGTAACTTCGGCTAATCGTAAGTGCCTTGTAGGGTTACTCTTAAAGCTTGATTCATGCAATATTGGAAATTTGTATCAAGTACGTCATTTTATGTACTCTTGAACACAATACTGGCGAATTATTAACATTTAGTTATTAGCGTGAACTATTTTATCGAATTCGTTGAATTTATTAGTAACTAAATGTTACTAATTCATTAGTACTGTGTTCAAAAGCGCCTAAAATGACACATACGATTCCAATATCCAATTTGCATAATATCGAGTTTCAAGAGTAACACTACTGGTTGTGTTGGTCTGCTTATGTCTTCGGAGATACTTGTTATGTCCCTTGCAATAATATCCGATAATCCTATTCTGTAGAACGGAACATGACAGAGTCCGGGTAAATCTAATTTACAAAAACATATTACATAATATATAATTTGTATAGAATGGTATGAGGTGCAATTAATCCCAAGCATTTCTGTCTTCTAAATATTCTGAAATCTTATAATAACCATTACTTGGCAGAGGCACAACCAGGGCCCCCACGACTAGCCGAAGATACTAAGTCCCACAATGTGATAGGTGGCAAGCCTATCGCCAACCGGGCACATATCCTATCCCGAGCAACTTTTTTTTATTAGAAAATTGGAAAAACCCAATTTTCTTTTTGTTGCTCGACCCGGGAATCGAACCTGGGATCTCATGCAGTCAAGTCCGACAACAGAACCGCTAGACCACAGAGGCGATTAAAATGTTCGTCTTTAATGTTTAATTCATTGTAAAAACGTAAACATTAGCCCATGAAAGAATAACTGCAATCTATTTCAATAAATATTTCTCTTTCGTATTTGTCTGGACCATTTGTGTAGTATATGCCATCCGACATCCTACCTGATAGCTGGTGGTACAAGCTCATGAAAGTGGACACATCCGCAAGTTTTGTTGTGGTTTTATTGGAGGTAATAGTCCGCTTACAGACTTTAAAGAAATTATGAAATTCAAAGTCCGACGTCTATATTTTTATGTGGTTATGTCTATTTTCTACGATCCATGTGATTCTTTTATTTGAAATTTAGCGTACTTCTGAGGTTGTCCTATTACTACTGTGTATTATCTGATATTGAAATCCAAGCTATAGACGCTAATTTTGTGTGGATACTATGACGGCATTATATTACAATTGAAGTCAGTTTTATGTGATTGTAATTATAACATTGACACGTGAAGCAAAAACTTTGGACCACTTTTTACAAAAATTGCGGGGACGGAGGAGTATGAAATTTGGCACACGTTAGTTTATGTGTAGGAGAAATGTAAAACGCTAATATTTTTCAAAAATATTGCTTATGAAGCGCTTAAAATCGAAAATAACACATTGCACATACTACCATTCATTTAACACTCACAAACATATTGATGATAACGATAAAAGACCACAGATGGCGCACAAACTATGTTCATAAAGTTTGGAAACAAAGTAGTTGGTCTAGATAAATGAAGATGGCGTTCTTATCAAAAGATATTAATATTTATTGTGGTCGAATTTCGATCGATAGGCGACCACTAGCTATTTTAATCGTATCAACAAAACCTCTCTTATAAGGCCATGTACGTATTTTAATAAGACATGTAACCTGATGTTTTTTAACTAAGAAAAACGTCCAATCGGATCCTGTTCCCTAGTAATTTTTAGTTTATGGCGGCCACGTCCGCTAGCATCTGCCATTGGTTATTAGTCAAGTTTAGGTTTGCATTAAGCCTGATTTCAAGTCAAGTCAATTCAAGTCTGAAGCAAAGTCGGTTAAGACAATCAAGATTAGTCAAAAGTCGTCATAGAAAGTCACATCAAGGTATTCAGTCGAGTCTTCGGCGGTGGCCTCCTTACTCAAGCTCATTTAGTGGGATTTGGTAGAAACAAGGAAATTCACGATACTCTCATTTCTTTATGAATATTTCATTTGTGCACTTTAACTGAACCTGTACAAAATGACACCAACTTTGATTAAATTTAATAAATATGTATACACGAAACAATTATAAAAAAACCCGCTACTATCTTTCCTATGCTGATGCCAAAACTTTCCCTGGTATTTTAGGAAAGTGTTCAGCTTTCTAATCACTTAAGCAACCACATTGGTCAAACCGACCCAATACCTACCTCCAAGATTCACTTGCAATAACAAAATCCAGTCATTCCTGGCACTCCCTGCATTGTTCCAGAAAATTGGACGCTGTGATTAATTTGTTTTAACTCCCCTTGTGTGCAATTTGTCAACACCAATTTACTGAAATCCCTCTCCCCTCCCAGCATTGGTATGTACAAGATGAGATAGGGGTGAATACAAAGAACTAATAGGTCAAGTTATATTGGACGATTTGTGGTTAAATTTCTAAGATTATTTGGTTAGTTGACATAAGTCTATAAATGTAAATACTACGTGAAGTTAAGGGTTGAATAGTGTTTGTGATTTATATGACTTCCTGGTGTATCAGATGTTTAATAGAATTGAAAACTTAAGTTTTATTTGCCATTGTCGTGATCCGGTGCAAACGGTACTTATTTATGAAACCAGCATAACACAGACTGATTAAAGAAGCTATTCATTAATGTTTTCGAGAATTTAGCGATATATTATTTTTATATGATAAAACAGCGAATAAGCAAACGTTTTTCCTGACGGTAAGATATAAACGGCGTCTATAAACATAATAGTAGTAGATGCGTTCTGTTGGCAGGGTGCTGAATAACAGAGCAAGTTTACCGGCTGCCATGCCCACCAGCTTGGAACATAAGACTCTCATTTCGATTACAGGAATAGGTAAGGTGATGATTTATTACCGGGATTGCCACTAGTCATGTTGGTAATGAAAAATTGATTTTTGCTCGTCTCTTACGAGATGCCAGACAGAAAATGTGTATTTCTGAAAAGTATTTCTTAGCTTTAGGAATATCAGTTTCTTATATCTCCTAATACTTTAACACGCATGCACGCACACACACACACACACACACACACACACACACACACATACACACACACACTTTATACACAGTCTTGTGGTTGTAAATTATCTGTTATAGTAAAGTAAACTACTTCGGCTTTGCTCGTTTTGCTTTTTGAAAAATACTAGCTTTTCCAACTCAACTAGTGCAGCTTTCAGTATTTTTAATAGTATATAACTATACTCTATTAAAATATATTTTAAGAGAAGATGTTTCTTGATATTACATACATACATACATATCTGATCGTGGAATGTCAACCTTGGTCTCCCCAGGTACCTACATCCATCCACATTCGCATTGTAGGTATATCTGCTTTGTCAATCTTTCATCTGTCATTCTTTTCACATGACTGAACCAGCGGAGCATGCCCCTTCGCATTTTAACACCAACACTTTCTTT
>NJDC01001631.1:321324-343072 GCA_002245475.1 Calephelis virginiensis | reverse complement strand
CACAACCAAGATATGCAATTTCATTTACTTGTTTCAGCACTATATCATCAACCAAAACTCTTACATCCGTTCTGGCTACGTCTCTTTCAAACACCTTTATTTTGGTTTTCATCGCATTCAAATGTAAGCCACTTTCTTTACAATCTCCTTCCATAACTGTGACCAGTGTATGCAGCTCAGATGGTGTAGAGCCCAAAAGTACAGCATCATCTGCATAAAGCAGGCAGTTCACCACTAGGTCACCCATATGCATTCCCACATTCAATGATCTTAAAAATTCAATGATCTTGAAGACATTTGTCCAAATATAAGATGAACAAGCGTGCTGACAACACACAACTCTGCTTGACGCCAATGTTAACATCAAACCAAGGTGATATGTTGCCATCCACCCGCACGCATGCTTTACAGTCTAAATACATTGACTGCACCGCACGCAGCAGGGACCCGACTATCCCATAATCTGGCAAAATGTCCTAAAGTTGCTTACGTACAAACCTATCAAACGCTTTTTCGAGATCCACAAAACCGCAGAAAATCCACCGCCAGATGCTTCTATACAATGTTGCGGAACGAAAACACTTCGTAGCGAAAACGATCCGTACATCCTCTTCCAGACCTGAAACCGCCTTGAGCCTCCTACACTGTTCCATCGGACATCCCTTTCAACTATTTTCCATACACTTTTGATGCTAAACTGATCAAACTAATGGCCCTGTAACTTGTACAGGCCATGCGTGAGCCCTTGCCATTATACTAGGGCACGATGACCGCACGCCTCCACTCTTCGGGTACTCGGCCGGTCTTCCAACATTTGTTACAAAGAACCCAGAAAGAATCCCGGACGGCAGGACCACCAAGTTTGATCGTCTCAGCTGTAACCATATCTACTCCCGCAGCCTTATCATATTTCATACTTCTTATCGCCCATTCAACTTCTTCCATCATAAAGCTATATATAATCGTTGATATTGATGACGATATTTTTTTTCGGGTTCTCTCTTTAGTATGTCAGGTCTCGGGTTCAAATCCCTGGTCGGGCAACTCAAGATGTTTTTTTTATTATCTTAAGCAACGTTGCCAGAAATTGAATAAGCGCCCTGTTAGCGATAGGAACCGATCATATCGTGGGACTAAGTATCATCTTGTCGGAATTAAAAAATATTTTATAACAATCGGTTTACACATGACGGAGAAATCGTTTCATATATGTACCTATATAAAATATATATGCGTTAAAAATTAAAATCTTATTTTCATCCCTCTTGTTTTTTGAAGTCGGTTAAAAAACTGGATCCTACTTAGTAATTAATTTTTATTTTCATTGTAAAGTTGGCGAAGGAAACACAGCAAATCGCGCATCTCGTTGAAGCACGTTCGCTGTTTCAAGTGTCGTTTTTCAAGCGACATCTGCTGTCAGTAGGGTTGCCACTTACAATTTGAGATAAATTACTAAATTGTTTGAGGTTGTCATTGTATCTGCTACAATTTTTAAAATTTAAATATTACATAAAGATTATAGGGAAAACAATGTACCTTCAAACACGTGTACTCTACGGTCGCTATTTCGTTATCGTGAATAAAAAAGGTATATAAAGTTACTATTACAAATTAGTTCTGTTAAACTACAAATACACGAGAACGTAATGGTGTCCGTAGAGTACATGTGGTCAAAGGTACACTACATGTCCGTATGTCTACTATAAATAGGTGTGTCGCTGTACTGTGGTCTAGATGCTTACCTGACCTGTTGTACGAGTCTAGCAGTGACCCTACCCTTCGGCTGGAATATGACAGTTATTATGGCGGTAGGAACTAGGAATAGGTAAGGCGGTGACACTCTACCATCAGTGGTCCAGTTAGTCAAGATCCATTGAACCAGTGCTTGGCTCTTACGAGCTGCCTGGCAAAGGGGCACATGATATTGTATTCTACTCGGACCAACACGGAGGAAACAGCCTTAGTGTGAAAGAAAGAAAGAAAATTATTTATTTGCGGAATATGTGTGTAAATGAGATGTTACAAAAATATTTAAGTATTACATATTCTACCATATTTTGATGTGCAAATATTTTAATATT
Source organism: Calephelis virginiensis (assembly GCA_002245475.1). Lineage (NCBI taxonomy): Eukaryota > Metazoa > Arthropoda > Insecta > Lepidoptera > Riodinidae > Calephelis > Calephelis virginiensis. The sequence continues at coordinate 340,991 of NJDC01001631.1, read as the reverse complement.
TATAAAAAAATATTATTTAATTACATAAAACTTTTTCTCTGTGGTCTAGCAGTCCGGGTGTTGGACTTGACTGCATGAGGTCCTGGGTTCGAATCCCGGGTCGGCCAACATAAAGAAAATTGGATTTTTCCAATTTTCTAATTTAAAAAAAAATGTTGGTCGGGATTGGAAATGTGCCCGGTTGGCGATAGGCTTGCCACCTATCACATTGTGGGACTTAGTGTCTTCGGCTAGTCGTTTGTGCCTTGGTTGTACCTTTGCCTACCTCTTCGGGGATATGGGCGTGAAGATACTTTTTTTTTTAAACTTTTTTTTTAAATTACATAAACTATTACTTTAATCATTTATAGTTATAACTGGTTCAATTATTTATTACCAAACATTTTAAAACTATAATTAAATTTAACCCTGTCTACCGTAAAACTACCACCGTTTCCAAACCTAGCCAGACAGGAGAAGAAACGGCGAAACAAACTCCACGGCAACCATAACTTTTATTATATTTGAACTGATTTGAGATTATCAGGAATTTGGTTGTATATACGAACGGACAAGCGGTAAACATTTTTTTTATAAATAATAAAGTTTTTGGCTCGGCACATGCAATTTCTTACTATTTCTGAAACATGAAATTCCCAAAATTTCAGCATTTGTTTTAAATTGCTGTGTGCTTAAAATCAATCTATAATATTATAAACGATAATCGAATGATGTTTGTTACTCTTTCACGCGAAAACTACTGAACGGATTTAGGTGAAACTTTAGCTTCGTTAATATAATTTACACATCAGAATAACATGTAGGATACAATTTATACAAAACATATAGTTTGACACTCAGGCAAAGAAGTGAGTGTTATCTAGTTTGACTATAAAATAAGTCATATATTTTTGTTTTGGAGTATCATTTCATGTTTTGCAGTTAGTCGAAAGTATGTTCCTCTTATATGCGATTATTGTGTATTACTTTAATGCAGATGCAAAATATTTTTTTTTGTTTGTTCTACTTATTGTTATTTGCTGTTACACAGTTACACTAGTTACACAGACAAGCCTAGTACCATTGACCTCTAAAGGATACTTAGAAGGAAACACACACTGATTGTGTCTTACTGCCCTGAATGATTACGCTGCAGAGTTAGCAGTGGACGTCAGGAGCTAGACTGATTTCAGCTGTTTCGGTCTCCAAGTGAACTAGCTTTCTGAAAATTTCAACCAGCTTGCTGTGTATTCTGTGATGCTACACCCAACAGCAGAGTGCCAAAATATTCGTGGAGTCAGCAAAATAACTATTTTGTACATAATAATTTGGGTTTAAAAGTCATTAATTAGCTCTCAGAAATCAACTAGAAACTAGAAATTAGCGCAGGTTGCTGTTAGCATACAATGTGAAAAGGACATCACCACTACAGTTTGGTTGTTCCATCTGTGAGGTAGATGCAACGACTGTTTTACGTTTTCATACACATATTTTTACGACAACGCCTTACGAGGCAGGCAAAGAGTTTCGAGTGCTAAATGTCATTATTCTTGCAGACCTGATTAGCTTCCTCCTTAATCATGACTCTTGACACCGGCAGCATGTAAAACCTGAGTAATTTGATCATCAATCCAAATTTTAGAGATACTTACATCCATCCACATTCGCATTGTATGTATATGTGTTTTGACTCTCAAAACCCCTTCAGTAGTGATAGCTTCATGATCTCGACCAATAATGCGATCAAACATTGACAAAATACATTTTGGAGGTGTATTTCAAAAGGTGATGACAAAAAAGCCATATTAATCTCCAGGTGACAACCCTAGAGAAAACCCTTCGCGACACTGATATCGAGACCGTCCCAGAGGAGCTTGTTACCATCCTTTAATTACGAACACACCTATCTGCTGCAATTAGAAATGGGGAATTATTTGTTCGCTCTTACAACCTTGTCGCTATGAACGTTATCATTCACGTTCTACCGCTTCCTTGAGGAAAGTGCAGAGATTAGATTACAGATAGGTGGATGTCGTCGGGAAATCTTGGGTTTCGGCAAACAAGGGAGAGATTGTTTAAATTATGGTCCCAACGAACGCAATGTTTAGGAGGGTCGTTGTCAACGAGTTAATTTAGGAAGTTCTTTTGCTTTGCGGCGAACTGATAATGATGGTATATTAAGTGGCTTTTTGGTGAACTTTGGTCGAGTTGGTTTGAAATTTTTAATTTTATTTTCAAGGGGTAGTATTTTTTTACAAAAAAATATTATTTTAACAAGCCCTGATGTTGTAGTTATAATATGAGTATTGTTAAAAATGAGGAATGTTATTCAAAAAGTGTATACATAGAAAAAGCAATAGGATATTAAAATCAGTATAAATGTATAAAATAAAGTTGTTAGTCACACTGTTGATTACACTATAACCAATAAACCGACTGGACCGATTTGGATGGAAATTAAAGAGTACCTTAGACCCAGGAGAAGCACATAGCATGCTTTTTTATCCCGTTTGACTGCGATAAAATTAGTTAAAACAGAGTTGTAATTTTTTACACATAACTTAACGGGTGAAACGAAGTTCCCCGGAAAACTATATTTTATAAATATGTAGTGATTAGTTTGGTTCACTTTGGAGGAAGGTTATTGAAACTGAATACCAAAATGGCATCATAAATTTGGACCTCCAGAGTATCTTAAATATGACAAAATAGGGCAAGTACAAAAGTTACAAACAGATCTAATCCGGTGATCATAAATTAGTGGGCAGTGGAGACGATTTGTTCCGAAATCCCGTGTCAATTGGGGATTAGCTGGCACAATTGGTCTTAATCCCTCATCATTGGCTCCAGTATTTATAGCGAAGCCCACCCCTGCAATAAGTCTTAAGCAGTGCCTTGATTATGTTGGTGTAATGTAGTCGTTGACTCGAGGATTCTAGAGTTATGTGGTATTTAGATAAGTTTACTAATCCCGTTCTACGTTGAGCGGATAGTAAATAATATTAAAATTTAAAATTTTGCCCACACACGCACACTCACACGAACACGCACACCAACACCAACACAAACACGCACAAGCCCACACACACGCAGGAAAATGTGATCCATCAGCCTCCATGAAGTCCTCCTTAGCAGAAAATCTGAACACATTTAATTAAAACGAATCTAATGAGTCTAAGTAGTAGTATCTTCACACGCATATCCCCGAAGAGGATTAGCAAAAGGTACTAAGTGCCACAACGTTATAGGTGGTAAACTTTTGGAAAACTGGGCACTTACCCGATTACGGGCAACATTGTTCCGATTAGAAAATTAAAAAAAAAAACTCTTTACAGTTAGTCACCTGACCCAGACTCAAACCAAAAGATTTCAATGGTCAATCTGGTTAAAAAATAACATTTTTCGAGAAATTCGAATGTAGGTATGTTTTTGAAGTAAAAACTTCTTTAGCGGCGTTGCGCACTTTTTTGGAATGGGTAAAAACTTTAAACTCGTTTCAGGACACGTGACCTGATTCGTAAGACAAAAACTCGTAAGACGGCGCAGGGCGCTTGCGCGAATGTTTGTGTAAGATAGCGCAATAAATATATATTGTATTCTACAACTTAAATGATAGTACTTTTATACTGACAATTAAAGCGATTCGTGCAAAATTATTCCCTAACCATTCCAAAATATCAAAAATGCACAACGTTAATATTCAAGTTTTCACTTCTGCCGGCACTCCTGGAGTGCAACCCGTTGTTTTTTTTGTATGTTACGCGTTTCCTCGGCTAAGAACGAACCGATTTGATAGAGCATTTAAACGAAAGTAGACATTCGTATTATTTGCAAACTTTTCATATGGCAATGATTCTAAGAATGTCAACATAAAAAAAAGAGAGTCAATCATCAAATTGATTTGTTTGGAAGATGTTTTATAAAACGATAAAAAGAAAAGTGTGGCAGTTGAACAACGTATTAACAAACTAGCGGCCTGCCCTGGCCTTCCTCCCACTTCCTCTTCAATCACTTTATGTATTCAAAAAACCGCATCAAAATCGGCATTTTTAAAGATTTAAGCTTACAAAAAGACATAGGCTCTGTCCCTTAGGATAGAGGAAGTGACTTTACTTTATACTATGTAGTGATTAAGAGAAAAACAACAAATACAATGTCAATTATCGCGATACGTTACTCTAAAAATTTGCTAATTATCGAGTTGCCCTATTGTGATTATTTTGAACTTGCCGCTCTTTTTCAGTATTTTCGTTTGTCGGATTCTATTTGTTTTTTTTTGAAAAATCTTACGATTCTGATTATTTATGGACAGTTACTTTACTCTTTGATTCTACACATTAGGAGGTAGGTATGTTTTTAAAAATTAAGTGCTTAGATAATAAAGCATCATGCATGCAGGCACACCATGTCGACAGTTACTTTATTGTGAATATAATTACTTTTCCTTCTTTTATATATCATTTCTTGTCAATAAGGGCGTAAAGTTTGACTTGGAAAAATGAATGTGAAGAAAGCTAGGCAGGTTTGCATGGATGATGAGATTTGGATCTAGATACTCGCTGCCTACCAAGGCATGGAGGCATTGGCGTGGAGACAAGTTAGACACGGTTAGTACTTCTCTTGACAAAATCCCAATCCCAATCCCAAAAATTTAACACCAATATTAATAACCTATCTACAGATAGAGATAGGCCTACTACAGTTTTGTTACTAAGATATTTTTGTTAATTATTAATAAAAAAAATTATTAAAAAATAACAGCTGCTACCTGGCAACTAATCTAATACAGTGCTATCTCTTATCTCGGACAGTTTATTAATTTTGGCCGTTAAAGATTACAAAATAAAAGATTAAAAATGCTCTCAAATCTAAGGATTTAAATTCTATTAGAACCGGTTTTTATTAATATCGCCATTGTTTTTATTTCGCAACAGTCTGAAGTTCGGGTTCATTTGCTAAGTGGCCGGTTGTAATGACAGATTAGCGGTTTCCCGCGGCCACCTGAGCTGCCCGGACAAAATATGCCATAACTCACCCGGGCCTCCCGCGCCCGGACATAATTCACCCGGATCGAGCCCAATAAATTCGTCAGGGTGATTAGTTCGGGGAGTGTTCTACTTACTCTCTTAATATGGAACCCTTATTACTTTTAAACTGGCTCCAAAATAAGGAGGAGGTTCTAATTTTAATTACGTTTTTTTTATTTTTTTGTATGCTTGTTACTCGATTATGCAGCCAATAGCCAACCAGCCAAAGAAACATTTTTCGAGCTGAGCCCAAATTTTATATGACCCGACTAGTAGTTTTTGGTTAAAAAAAATCTTATTGATATTATAAATGCGAAAATACGTATGTTTGTTTGTTACTCTTTCACACAAAAACTGCTGAACCGATTTTCATGAAATTTGGAACACTCATATAAGGTAACTGGATTAACACATAGGATAGTTTTCATCCCGAAAAAATGTGTCTGTGGGACCATAAACGACGCAAGCAACGCCGCGGGCAAGTGTATACATCATTAAGTATAACTCAAAAATTACTAGAAGTTTAATAAAATTTACGTGGGACCATTTGGGAATCATTTGCTAGCTTACGAAAGCAAAATTATCAAATTAAGAAGTCAGAGTCCTTTGTTGCTGTTTTACTGCTCTTAATTATTGTGTTTTATTTTTGGGACGGAAAATATTTTACTTAAAACTACAAAAAATACTAAACAAATACAAAAAAAAAAGTATTCGAATAGTAAATAAAATATATTACTCATACTTGTTAATTAGCCCCAGAATAGAACCGATTTAAATGAAATATTGTATTTGGACATGGATTAACATTTAAAAGTAAATAAGTAAATATCTTCACGGCCATATCCCCAAACAGGTAGGCACAGGCACAACCAGGGCATCCACGGCTAGCCATAGACACTCCCACAGTGTGATAGGTGGAAAGCCTATCGTCAAACCGGACACACAACCAATCCCGGGCAAAAGTTTTTTTATTATTAGAAAATTGGAAAATCACATTTTCTGTTTGTTGCCCGACCCGGGGACCTCATAAATTCATTAGACTTGAATTCTCTTGACGTCCACATGACGTTGTGGCACGAAATTTGGTACATAAATGAAACAAAGTCGGGCTAGTTGCGCTTATAACTCAAAATAGATAATACCGATTCAAAAGATCTCTGATCCCCATAATAGCATCGATATCACGAAATAAGTGTTACAAAATTTGCCGGGACAGCTAGCAAAGTATTCAGAAGTGCCATTAATCTTTTAAAATTTAAATTTTAAAAGATTAATGGCACTTTTAAAATTTAAAATTAATCGTGTGTGCTATGTTAATGAATTGACACGAAAATCTAAGTACTGAGTCACTTGAACGGGTTTTTTTATCTTGTCATGTTGGTGACTCTTTCGCATCCTGTTTTTCTCCCTACAACCATCATTAATAATGAGGTCATCAATTCAAGTGAAAAATTTATGGGCTTTTAAGAGTAACTCAAAAACAACTAGTTAGATCGCAATTGACATGAGACCAGCTCGAAATCAAGACGTGTCTTTCTAAAAAAGAACCATCAAAATCTATTGGACATTGGCCAGGTAATCATGTAACAAACACATATTTTTTTAAGTATTTAATTTCAACTCAACCAGAGTTGAGAACTTCCTTTTATGAAGTCGGCTGAAAATACCATAACATATCAATTTGAAAAAGGAACATTGTAATCAGAATGGAAGTAAATGATTGCTTAAGATTTATATACGTTAGACTTCCGGGAAATTGAAATAGGTTGCTATTACTGAAAAAATTGCAGGATAAATTTAAATTAAGGTTTTCAATCATTGAATATGGTTAGAGTGCTGCGTCTAAAGCGGGCTAGAAGGTTCTAAAGATTGTTGTGTTCTAGTGTGCTTAAACGCCCTCAACAAAAACTCTAATGTAAAACAGAAAAATAGGGCTCACAATTTAATGACACTAATCTACTTTTCCCTTGAGCGTAAAAAAATATTTCTGTTGCCTTATTATCGAAAAGTTAGGCAGATGCACAATGACTAGCCGAAAATATTATAAGTATCTAAAGAGCCTGTGATCAATCTGGCGGATTCACAAAACCTGGTTTTAGTAAGTAAGAAGCTATATTATTCACAAAACTTACTCTAAGCGTGGTCAAATGAAGGTGTTTTATTTTTGTTTTTATTCTACTAAAGGTTAAAAACTTATATTTAATTTCGTTTTGTCAGGTTGAACATTTGTAACTATATTACTGTCATCTAGGCTTCTGGTTATATTTTTTGTGTCTTCCTTTTCTTTTAAACTTTTCTCTTTGCTAGGTGATTTAATTGTGCTGTCTTTGTTACCTTTACTACTAGTAACAATGGAGCGCTTAGGAATTTTACTAGGCTTTTGAGGAGCACTAGAATACTCTTTGTAAGTTGTGATCCCTAGTTGGATTTCTGTTTTTGGCCTCTCTATTTGAATTCGTAACAATGGCTTTTCTATTTTTTTACTATTTTGTTCATTGTCTTTTGTTTCTTTTTTTGATTTGCTTACTAAATGTGTCATTGCTGTATGTTTTTTCTTAGGTAGTTGGGAAATAAATCTGTCGCTCTTATTAGGTTTAGGCTCTTTTATCTTTTTTGTGCTTTCTTTCATTAAGTTAATTTGATCTTTACTTTTATCCTTAGATAGTTTGCAGGGTAGATATGTATTGGTAATATCCGGTTTTTCATCCTTTTGATCAGTCTTGGACATAACAGATGAAAATGCTTCATTAACATGTGGATGACTTATTTGTTTTATTGTTATATCACTTTCTTTTTTATTAGAAATAACAGATCCTCTTTTCATTGATGTAACACAACTTTGACTATCTGTGTTGCCATTACTTTTACGTTCATTTTCGATATTAAATGTAGTTTTGTCTTCGGGTGGCTTCGTAACTTTGTTTGATACTTTGGATACAGATTTGTTGACCGAATTTTCCATTATCTGCGAGTTTTTACTCAAATTTAAATTATTATTGGACTTGTCACTCTCAGAAAGTCTATCTTTGACGGTAAACATTGATTTGAATGGGTATATTTTGTCAGCGCGAGTGTGAGTACGAACCTCAGAATTTTTGAAATTTGGTTTGAATAATAATTTTATTCCTTTTATGGGTTTTGATTCTATATTTGTTTCAGTACCAATTTCTTTTATTTCTTCGTTCATTTCATCAGAAGTGTAATAGAAATAATCAGACTGTTTGTAATATTTACTCTTCACCCAAGAAAAACAATATCTTGTAGTATTTCTTTTCTTTTTATTTGAAAATATTATGTATAGCAAGGTAGGTATACACCAGATTATTTCTAAAAATAAAACTATGCCTAGTATTAACATTTTTTTCGTTGTGAAATGGAAAGGAATTCCAAAAAAGATAGCGCTAGATTGTAGTGATCTAGACTTGGGATGACAAATATTGACAAAGTTATTATCAATTTTGTTTGTTTTATTAAGAAGACTAAGTATACTTCCGAAGGCTATATAAAATTCGCTATCATTAAGATGAGGTATAACGTCTTTTATCAACCACAATTGAAATCTTTCATCAAAATCATTTAAACTTTCTGGATTTTGAGTTTGCATACAAGTTTTGGCTATGTCATAGTATCTTAGTAAAGACGTACTTGAATTAACAGAATCAAGAGGAACCAAAGACTGATTCTTTAGCGGCAGAAACATTGTGCTAGGTGAAATATTCCAATTAATGTTAGGCACTGGAACTGTTAGTCCTTTGTCTGTTTTTTCATAGTATGCTAAATCTTTGCATGGACTACTCATACTTCTGGTATAGATATGTTCTGGCAATGCTATGTTTATTGCAACATAATTCAACAAATTATTATTAGGACTCCGCCAGCTTTGTCCATCAGTGTTTAACTTTGTTCTTAGGATCTCATAAAGCTTCAAAACATTTAAAGCACTATCTAAAGATATAGAGCCTCCATAATAAGCGTATTTAGTAACAGGCAGAATCCATACTTTAATGTAACCGCCTAATGTGTCGGAAAGAGCAACTTCCATCATTTCCTGCATTGATGGACTATCAATCTCTCTTTTAATTGTTGTATATGCATCTTGAAAATAAGAGAGTAGGTAAACTATATATTCTTCACTAACTGTATCGACAAAACCAGTTGGAGGTAATACATTTTGTATATATTTGCGTATATGAAGCAATTGTATGTTTGAATTGCTCCATAGCTTTTTGTCTAAATCATCAGTAGTAAATAATACGGAACCTACATTCGGCGGTTCAAGCCCTGGGAGACAATTTGCTAAAGTATCGCATAACAATAATGCAAATATAATAGAAAGCATTACAGTGTAAATACTTCTATAAAATAAATTCTTACAAAATAAGAAGAGTTTGACACTGACTACTTCAAAGACAAATTCAAAACTATAGAGAATCTGTGCTATAGAGTAAAGACTTGTCATTTTTGCTACGACATAAAAAATATTTTTGTTTGCTAGCGAGGAGGTTTATTTTTGGCGCAATGCATTGTAAAAAAAAGATGATGGCCGCAGTTTTTCATAATTATGGAATTTCGTGTATATTATGAGTAAAATTTGTCAATTGAAATGGCATTTTAGGAGTTTTATTAAGCATTTGAGTATCAAATATCATATCAGAATCTTGTGATTAAGTATATTTTAGGAGACTAAAAGTAGTAAGTAAAAAGAAGTAATTTGAAAATAAAAGGTAACGAGAAAAATAATTTACTTATACATAAAAGGCCTAAATGGCCTAAATCGGGCAGGGCCTATTTAGGCATAGGGACAAATTTATTTAATTTAGAATAAAAAAAATTAAGAGGTGTCAAGGGACACCCGGATGGAACGAAGTTCTCTCTCCCCCCCCTCTCTCTCTCAATCTCTATCAATCTCTAGTAATCTCTATCTCTTTTATAGAGAGAGACAGACAGAGAAACATGAAATAAAAAAAAAAATAAAAAATGAAAATGATAATAAAAAAAAAAGAAAATGAAAAATAAAATAAAAAAAATTGTCCGACCCGGATTCGAACCCGGGACCTCATGCAGTCAAGTCCAACTACTGAACCGCTAGACCACAGAGCAAAAAGTGTCGTGACAACATTTTCGTAAGAATTTTTTCCGTCTAGCCTTCTTTCCAAAAATTTTGGTCTAGTATCAAATTTTTCTTCAATTTAGATTAAACTTTATGAAGGAATTACGAGTGTATACTTAAGTTCCGAGATCAGTGGTTCTACAACTTGTCATATTTTCTGTAGAGTTTGGACAACACAATGATATATATACCAATAAAATACAGAGAGATGGACGGACATGTCGAATCTAAAAGAAAATATCTTCACTTCCGTTTCTCCGAAGAGGTAGGCAGAGGTACAATCAGGACACTCCCGAACAACCGAAGAGTTCTTAAGTCCTAGAATATTAATGGCAAGGTTTTTGCCAACCGGGCACATATCCCGGGAAACGATGTTTTGATTAGAAAATTTAAAAAAAATCTTGTTGTTGCCCAACAAAAAAAGGAATAGCTACCCGGAACGACTAAGCCGTTTGACGTTGCCGTTTTTCCGATTCAGTTACGAAACCCTAATTATAAAAAAGAGTAAAAAAACAATCTATAATGATTTGAAATAAAACTATTTGATAATGTTCGGGTTTCGATTCCCGACGGTGGCACGAATTTGTGTGATGAACATTTAGATGTCTGCATTCCGGGTCTGGGTGTTTATTAAATTTGTTCTGGTATCTATTTAAGTATTTCTATGTATTAGTATCATTGACTAACACCCATAACACAAGCATAAACTTATACATATGTACTACTAGCTGTTACCCGCGGCTTCGCCCACGATAAATTGAGATTTAAACTATCCTATCTCTCAAGTTGGATCGAACTGCACATGGTGTGCGAATTTTATTATAATCGGTTAAGTGGTTTAGGAGTCCATTGAGGACAAACATTGTGACACGAGTTTTTATATATATTAGAAGATATACATATATCCCCAGTCTGTGCTTGGTACTGCGGAACTTCATTTAGCCATTTATTTTATGTTATAAATAAGTATCTTCCCGCCCATAACCCTAAAATGATAGACGCAGATACAACTAGGGACACACGCACTCACGATTAGCCAAAGATATATATACCCACATGTGATAGGTGGCAAACCTATTACCAACCGGGTAAATTATCAACCCCGGGCTAGGTTTTAATAAGAAAATTAAAAAAAAAACAACCTTTGAATTGCCCGACCCAGAAATTAAACCTCAAACCTCGGTTAACCCCAACACCGGAGCATTAGACCTCAGAGGCGATTATTTTATGTTCTGATATAGTAAACAAGCAGGTAGCTTTTTGATGGAAGAGGCAACTACCGCCTGTAAACATAATTTCTCGCTATCTAATTGCCAGGATTTTATACTACATGTGCAACACGGATCGCGACAAAGGCGGGCACTCCTTGTTTGCCTTATTGCAATTTTGTTTTTATAATGGCCACTGTGGTCTAGTTTTGCGATACTAGACATGGTTTTCTGAGGTCCTAAGTTCAATTGAAATAAAAGGAAATGTGTTTTTAGAATTTTTTTATATAAACAACATACTTAGTCCGGGATTACGTTGGTACGCGGTTGGTGACGGTTTGCCACCTGTCAGATTTTGTTACTTAGTGGCTTCGACTAGCTGTGTGTGCCCTGGTTGCACCTCTATCTACCTTTTCGGGGATATACATTTAATTAAAAAAATGTAAATTGGTTATTTCATAAATTTTAAAATAAATAAAAATAAAAATTATGAGCGTAGTCCTTAATAAACGCTAAAAACGTTGCAAAGTGAGACCTGTTATCTAATTTGGTAAAATTAAAACAAAATGTTTGTGTTCTTAAATTAATAATTAAAGCCACCTCCATAGCAGTGAGCCCATCGATTCATTCAAGTGGTATAATCATGCGTGTCATTTGTTTCCCGCTAGACGCTTCAGGTAGCGTTCCACGTACATAAATCAAGGCGTGAGTATACGGTCTCGTGATATCCCCCAAATTATTTCATTATACTGGGATTTGTGTGGAAACAATTTACAAATTAGAATTTCAGTTATCATTATCTACGATGCATATAAACACATCTGCAGCATCAAATCTGTGTTTAAAGAGATTGACATGTTTACATGAATATTTTTACATTGCAGTAAAAGCTTGTTTAGCGGCGTCGTGTACTTGTACTTGGCGTGTGTAGGCAAACAATGTTAAACTCGCGCCAGAACAGACCTAGTTGAAAATTTGTAAGAAGGATAAAACCACTGTATGTTGTCCCCGCATTTCATACTGTGGTTTTCGTTTCTGCCAGCTCGAATTGCAAATCCCCTAGGTGCTTGTTTGTTTTTGTACATGATGTATTTCATTTTATTATTACCATTTCATTTTTGATTTGTTACAAGAAATTTCTAAGCTAGGTAAGATCGCCTTTTTTCTATCTGTAGATTCTTATGTTTTGATATATCACAATTTTGTGTACAATAAAGTATAGTAAATGGATAAGGTTTAATTTTAAGGTTTAAGGTTTAATACTCACGTTGATAAACTGGTATTATTACCGGCCCTAGAAAAAGGGGGTTCTCAATGGGACTTTACATTTTTTTTATTCTTGTTACGCAAACTATAAACTTGATGACGATTTTTCTAAAAGTTTAGAATCCAATTATAGAGACTGTTTAGAGAAACTGCAGCACAATGTTTTCTAAGAACACGAATTATGTCTTAGAATTGCTTTAGGCTATGTGTGCTGTTTTTATAAATATAAGAATAAACAAATCTATTAATTTTATTACAGACCTTATCAATATCTGATTTCCTTGAAGCAGTCTGAAGGGGGATTTGCTAGTTGACTTTTAGATTTGTGTGTTCATTTTCATTAACTTTACGGTGAAATTTGATATTTGGACTTTGATATCTTATCTTTAAAATAATTATAATGTAACTAGTTTAAGATCTGTGCTACTGCATTATTACTTATATTCACAGTACAATAAGGTTTTTTAGGGATTTTTCAGAAATTGTAATCGTGATCTTATCTGCGAATAAGTTACATGTTTACGTTATTGGGTAGGTCATTTATTAGTTTTTAATAACAATAATAAAGGGGAGATTGTGGTAGGCAGTCCTATCAAGTTAATATCAGATTTTGCTGATGTCACGTTTGAAGCTCTATGTATTGTATAACTATGCAGCCAGTTGTAAGTTGCTCCAGGAATCCCATAAGCTTTAAATTTGTAATTTAGCAGATTATGAGTAACACAGTCAAAAGCTTTGCTCATATCTAAGAACACCGTATGATTTTTTGCCATTTCACTGACTAGGTTAAATGCCACCAATGTCATGGATTGGATTTTTTTAAATTCATACTGGTCTTTAATAATTATTTTAAGCTTTGTCAAGCAGGGTTGTGCGTTGTCAGCACGCTTGTTTATCTTATATTTGGACAAATGTCTTCAAAGGTTAAGTTCATTGAATGTGGGAATGCGTATAGGTGACCAATTGGTGAACTGCGTGCTTTATGCAGATGATGCTGTACTTTTGGGCTTTACACCACCTGAGCTGCAAACACTGGTCACAGTTATGGAAGGAACAGGGAAGTTACAGGGGCTTACATTTGAATGAAAACCAAAATAATGGTGTTTGAAAGAGACATAGCCAGAACGGATGTAAGAGTTTTGGTTGATGATGTAGTGTTGGAACATGTTAATGAAATTGTATATCTTGGTTGTGCTTTTAACAGGGATGGAGGGTACACCGCGGATGTAGAGAAGAGAGTGTGTGCAGGGAATAGTGTTAATGGAATGTTGGGTAAGCTATTTTAGAGCGGTTTTGAGTCAAAAAGCTAGACTCACTTTGCATAATTCTGTGCTTATCCTGTCGTTATTGTATGGAAGTGAGAGTTGGGTATATCAGAAAAAAATAGTATTTTAATAGGTATAGTACTTAGTTTTCCCCGTGTTGGTCCGGGATCCTTTGCAGAATAGCCATTTGCCTTCTTCCCAGGCAGCTCGAAAAAGGTGAGCATAGGCTTACCGTCACTAACACCGTGACATTTGACTAGGTGGTAGAGTTTCGCAGCGACTCACCCGGATTGGTACCACCGCCTTACCTATTCCTGACACCATAACGTCATGACGTGTTCCGGTTTGGAGGGTAAGGTAGCTGGTAAACTTAATTTTGCTCGAGGCCTAACATTCCGGCCTCAGGTTGGCAACCCACCATTACCATATTTGGTTTCTATAGGCGGCGTGAATTTCTTACTATCAGGAAATCCGTCTGCCTGTTTGCCTTCCAATATCATAAAAAAAAGTTATCATGAAAGTTGCATAAATGCGGTCGAAATAAGAGCGCTACGGAAAATCTTTCGCATTCGTAACTGTGAGATCCGAGAAAGAGTGGAGTTGAAAGAAAGTGATGGTGTTAAAATGCGAAAGGGTATGCTCCGCTGGTTCAGTCATGTGGAAAGAATGACAGATTAAAGGTTGACAAAGCAAATATACAATGCGGATATGGATGGATGTAAGTACCCGAGGAAACCAAGGTTGACATTCCACGATCAGTTCACTCGGATATTATCCGAGGGTGGTGTCAAGAGTCTCCGAAACCGGCGTGTTTGTATGAAAAAGGTAATGAATGTGAAGGAAGCTAGACAGGTTTGTCAGGATCGTGAGGTCTGGCACTCGATACTCTCTACCTATCCCGTAAGGGACTTGGCGTGAAGATATGTAAGTTTGCATGTATCAATGATCTAATTGGGCTAGAACTCGTGTAGATGTTGATTGCACTTAAAGAGTTTAAAATTAATAACGCGAGTTTAAAGATACCGTGACAGTTCAGCAATTTGTCAGCTCGCGTGACTGTCGCCATGCTAATTGGTAGCGGTGTTAAAATGATACATGTCTCGGCCACATTCTCCATCATGTACAAATTACCGGATCAAATGAGATGCACAGTGAACATCGTTTCATTAATTCTGGCAGTTTATAACACTTTCATTTGTTTCTATACATCCAAAAATGGTAGTTCAAGAGTTAGATCGTAGCAGTTTTTTCATGATTATTGAATTTTGTGTAAATGTGAAGTAAAATTAGTCAGTTTTGGTGGCATTTTATAAAATTTTGTTCAAGTAGAGTGCACAAGTGAAGTTGTTAAGAAGAAATTAGAGTACCGTGTATTTTCTCGTTCCCACCAAATGTCAATAGATGAGCTCATTAGAAGACCCTGACAACACTTTCATAAGTCATTTTTGATAAATGTAAAAGACAAATAAAATAGAAAAAGAATGAAATATATTTAATACTAGCTGCTCCGTCGAACTTCGTTCCACCCGTTCAGTTTGTATAGGAAAGAATAAAGAATTGTTTTTTCCATTTTCCCTGCAATTTCCTTCCTTTCTTCTGACAATAACTAACACATAAAAGAATTAGTGAAATCGGTTCGGTCGTTCGGAAGTTATGCGCTTACCAACATATTTACCAATTCATTTTTGTAGTATATACAAAGGCATATGATTTGAATTTTATTGTAGCATTTTAATTCAGTGAATGTTTGAAGATGGTAAGAGCGCTACCATTTGTCAGCTCGCGTGTTTGCCGTCACGCTGACTAATATAACGCATGTCTCGACCGCTCTCTCTATCATGTAGAAATTAAAGGATTATCTTATATAGGGAACATTGTTTCATTTACATTTGTTCATTTGAGCAATTTGTTGGACTTAAAGCGATTGAACCTCTCATACTACTTCAGAAACTTTTAGACGGACTGGTTGTTATTATGCTGGTCTAACATTGGCTGCGCTGGACCGAATTTGATTAAAATTTGCTACAAGTATTCTGTTGTCTATTCTTTTTTATGGTAATAGTAAGAAATTCACGCTGCCTAGATACCAAAGATGATAAGGGTGTGTTACCAAACTGAAACCGGAGTGTTAGGTCTGAAGCAAAAGTAAGTAATATCCTTTAGTATATCTTCTGAACCGGAATATGTCAACAGCAAACACAGACGTCACGGCGGCAGGAATAGATAAGGCAGTGGTACAAATCCGGACGAGTAGATGCAAAACTTTACCACCTAGTCAAATGTCATGGTGCTAGTGACAGAAAGCCTATGCTCATCTTTTACGAGTTACCTATTAGAAAGGCAATGTTTAAAGGAGACCGGACAAACATTGGGGAAAATTATTTATTTATAAAAATAAATATATTTCTGCTTATATTTCGTGATTTTCAAAATGTACAAAATTGTCCGAAGTACGAAAAATGTGCTAAAATTTAAGTTTTCAGAATTAAGAAAAATTTGTGGAATTTATTGATAGGATTGCCTGAATTGGACTGATTTTTTTGTAAAGCCGAGAATAATAAAATTATTTTATTTTATTTTTAATTAAAAATAAAACTAATTAAAAAATATCTTCACGCCCATATGCCCGGAGGAGAAGGGCGTCCACGACTAGCCGAAGACCCTAACACCCGTATTCAAGAAGTTTACTTGGTTAAGTAATGAAAAAACGTGCCATGCTTTTCTTACGTCAAGCCACCCAATTCATGAACAATTTCAGTTCTAAGTATTGTTCATGAGTCGGATGGCTTAAGGTAAGAAACTCATAGCAAAATGTTGTACTCAGCACAGCGTTTTTTCATTACTTAGCCAAGTAAGCTTGAATACAGGTGTAAGTCCCACAATGTGATAGGTGGCAAGCCTATCGCCAATCGGGCACATATCTAATCCCAATGAAATTATATGAATTTTGAAATAAAGTTATATGAATGCTAGCTGACCTGGCAAACGTTGTTGTAAGTATCTTGATGCCTATATCCTCGAAGAGGTTTGCAGAGGCACAACCAGGGCACCCACGACCAGCCCAAGATACTAAGTCCTACAATGTGATAGGTGGCAAGCCTATCGCCAACCGGGTACATATCTAATCCCAATGAAATTATATGAATATTGAAATAAAGTTATATGAATGCTAGCTCACCTCGCAAACGTTGTTGTAAGTATCTTGACGCCTATATCCCCGAAGAGGTAGGCAGAGGCACAACCAGGGCACCCACGACTAGCCCAAGACACTAAGTCCTACAATGTGATAGGTGGAAAGCCTATCGCCAACCGGGCACATGTCCAATCCCGAGCAACATATTTTTATCAGAAAATCGGAAAAACCACATTTTCTTTTGTTCCCCGACATGGGAATCGAACCCGCACGAAATCAAGTCCAACACCTGGACTGCTAGACCACAGAGTTCTATTTTTTTTTATGTGATGGTAGTAAAAAAATTGGGTGAGTAACTCTTATCACTTAGGAGTATGAAAAATAGATAGGAGCCGATTCTCAGACCTACTGAATATGCGTTAAAATTTTGTTGAAATCGGTAAAGACGTTTTGGAGGAGTCTAAATAATAACCTGATGCATTTTATTATGTGGTCGGGAACTGACTCACCTTCCAGCACGGAACAAGAAAACGCCGAGCCATTAGGCCCTGGTAACAGAAATCGGTAATAACGCATTACTCAACAATCAAGTTGACTATTGTGGTATAGCAAGCAATGGAATCGTCACATCCCAACCTAAAAGTACGTTCTATTGTGTCATTCAACATTGAAGAAAGGGCGAGTTTAAATTTCCTACTCGTCATTCAGTAAGCGAAAATTATACTATTAAATTAATTGTTTACCCACAAACCTTAATACGAGTAAGTCCTGTGTAAGGTAATATTAATTTAATCCAAACATTAAGATAATCCGTACCCCATGCCAATCAAATCCCTATAAGATCATTATGTCGAGATTTCTGAAACCCTTTGCGACCTTAATGACGTGTGTAAATTGATACTCTTGAGCGTTTAACGGTTCAAAGCTATAGGAAGATGGATTTAAACAATTAATACATGATGAATAATTAATAATACTTGGATTAGATAAATTAAAATTGCGTCTAATAACAAATACTATTTTTTTTTTTTTGAATGACTAACTTGTTGCTAATCTTGCGATTTTTACAACTTCACCGAACTTTGTGGGCCGAGCAGAGTGCTCAGCCCGAGACATCATTATTTAGATGGATTGGGCTGTTTCCTACAACGCCAGCACCAAGGGCTGTCTCCCGGGAGACCGTACCTCGACTTGGTGCTGCGTTCTGGTTACTGGGTGGACTTGGTGGAGAAGTATTTGTGGCTCGTCGCTCGGCGTTAGGCGCCGGGCGCAAAAGAGGTCTTCGTCGCCGAGACCGGCGGCGACGGTGCAGTGTTGTGTTAGGGTGGTGTGAGTTTTATCGGGAAAGAGATGGTCCTAATCCGAGTACCCCTGTGTTTTAGTTGTACGTATATATTTTTTTAATATAAACTGTGAAGTAGGGCCATGACGACCTGCATTAGGGGATCTTTTAGAACATGCTTCAGGGACCAGTTTTATTACAAAAGATAATTAAAAAATTATTGTAATCTAATAAAAGTAATCTGTATATAACGTCAAAAATTGTAGAGAGAAATAAAAAAATATAATGTTATAAGTACGTATCAGAGACTGATATGTCTTTAGTACGAAGTGGTGTTGATTCTGACACATGTCAACTAAACTTATTGCAGACGTATGCTGTCTTTTTTATTGACATAAAAACAAAAAAAATGGAACATTTTAGACATGCCAAATTAGTCACAGCGTAACAACTTGTATGTGGATTTGAACCAGAAAACTTCGAAGTATAAACTGAACTATTCAATTTTTTTGTTAAAATTTAATAAGTTTAGTTAAGGCCCCATACTTAGTCAGCCAGAAGAGCCAATCAGCGCACGATTACTATGATACTCCATGATTACTATGAAATATTGCGCTCTAAAGTAAATGTCTTAAGCGCCAAATCACTATTTTTGATACTATAAAAGTAATTTGAAAAAAAATATAAAAACTGAAACAGTTATCTTTTAGGTATAATACTTATCTATGTTTATTTTAAATCTGGTGTCGATATTTTCATAATTGAAGTGTCTACTTCAATCATGAAAATTATGATGGGTTTTGCTTTCAAAAAAGGGTTAACTTTTTGATTTTTTTCTATCGAGCAAAGTGAAATGAATCGTGTTTTGGAAACAATATTCTTATAAAGCATATTAATGTTAATCTTGTGTATTTTTGTCGCCAAGATCCATAATTGCTTTGTATGAAAAAAACAGTATATTGCTGACGTATTTTAGCATACATGGCCCCTTAAGGCTTAAAAATACCATTATTTTATAGTAAAAATTCTAAATAAATTTTTAAATTGAAGCAGTGCTTTTTCAAATTTGGCTCAGTCGTGGTCAAGATATATTCGTTATTTTTATGAGTGTATGACCAGGTAGATTGTCCTATTGTAACAAATACATGTCACCTATAGACACTTAAGGTGACAATAGTGCATTGTCAGCCAGTCCTAAGCATCTTGTGTGGGACCCTTAGCCTCCAAAACGAAACAGTAGAAAACTACTCTTGAATCTCGATTTCATGCTAATTGGAAATTGGAATCGGATATTATGTCATTTCAGGTACTCATGAACACAGTACTAGAAATTATTAACATAAAGATTCAATAAAATCAGCGAATTCTTTAAAATAATTTAGTATTTATACACATAC
>NJDC01001631.1:308706-319400 GCA_002245475.1 Calephelis virginiensis | reverse complement strand
TGTCTTAAGCGCCAAATCACTATTTTTGATACTATAAAAGTAATTTGAAAAAAAATATAAAAACTGAAACAGTTATCTTTTAGGTATAATACTTATCTATGTTTATTTTATATCTGGTGTCGATATTTTCATAATTGAAGTAGACAGATGGGTTTTGCTTTCAAAAGGGGTTATCTTTTTGATTTTTTTTCTATCGAGCAAAGTGAAATGAATCGTGTTTTGGAAACAATAGTCTTATAAAGCATATTAATGTTAATCTTGTGTATTTTTGTCGCCAAGATCCATAATTGCTTTGTATGAAAAAAACAGTATATTGCTGACGTATTTTAACATACATGGCCCTTTAAGGATTAAAAAATACCATTATTTTATAGTAAAAATTCTAAATAAATTTTTAAATTGAAGCAGTGCCTTTTCAAATTTGGCTCAGTCGTGGTCAAGATATATTCGTTATTTTTATGAGTGTATAACCAGGTAGATTGTCCTATTGTAACAAATACATGTCACTTATAGACACTTAAGGTGACAATAGTGCATTGTCAGCCAGTCCTAAGCATCTTGTGTGGGACCCTTAGCCTCCAAAACGAAACATTAGAAAACTACTCTTGAATCTCGATTTCATGCTAATTGGAAATTGGAATCGGATATTATGTCATTTCAGGTACTCATGAACACAGTACTAGAAATTATTAACATAAAGATTCAATAAAATCAGCGAATTCTATAAAATAATTTAGTATTTATACACATACATACATATCTTCACGCCAAGTCCCTTACGGGGTAGGCAGAGAGTATCGAGTGCCAGACCTCACGATCCTGACAAACCTGTCTTGCTTCCTTCACATTCATAACCCTTTTCATACAAACACGCCGGTTTCGGAGCATGCCCTTTCGCATTTTAACACCAACACTTTCTTTCAATCCCACTCTTTCTCGGATTTCACTGTTACGATTTAGTATTTATTGTGAACTAAATGTTAATAATTCGCTAGTGTTGTGTTCAAAAGTAAAATAACATATCCGATTCCGATTTACAATACCTCATGAACCGAGATTCAAGAGGAGGTAACCTTACTATTTCGGTTGGGAAGCCAAAGGGTCTCACGCAAGATGTTTAGCACCCTGGACTGGCCGGCAACGCACTATTGCTACCTTTAGTAAGAGTATCTATAGGTGACATATATTTGTTACCATCTGGAAATCTATCTGATTGTACCCTTATGAAAATAACGAAAATATCTCGACCAAAAAATTTCTAGGTAGCCAGGAGTCAGGACAGAGGTGATTGCAGATGTTGTAGCGGCAGAAATAAGCCAGAAATAGGTGTTAATCCACACGATTAGTTCCAGAACTCTACAATATAGCCGTAATCAATGTGTTAGTGATAAAGAAATCAACGCTCGCGTATGACAAGATGCTTGTTTGGAGTGCAGGTTCAATAGAGTCAGCGTCAAAAATACATACATACATACATATCTTCACGCCTAGTCCTTTACGCGGTAGGCAGAGTATCGAGTGCCAGACCTCACGATCCTGACAAACCTGTCTGGTTTCCTTCACATTCATTACTCTTTTCATACAAACATGCCGGTTTTGGAGACTCTTAACACCACCCTCGGATAATATCCGATTGATCTGATCGTGGAATGTCAACCTTGGTCTCCCCGTGTATCTACATCCATCCACATTCCCATTGTACATCTGTTTCGTCAAATTTTCATCTGTCATTCTTTCCAAATAACCGAACCAGCGGGTTCTCCGCCCTTTCGCATTTTAATGCCAACACTTTCTTTCAATCCCACTCTTTCTCGGATCTCACTGTTATGAATGGGTAAAATCGTCAAAAATAATAGTAATTGTTATGAGTGGGATTTAAAAATGTGAGAAAATAAGTTTCACAACGTGACCTCCCCCAACTCTATGGGGTAAAAATTTCGATCTCCCGTGATTGACAACTAATAACCGCAGATTTCCCTGGGGGCGACACAATTTGTCTCCGCAAGTCGTCGCCGCCCTGACGCATAACTAGATATGTCAATATAAATACTTGACATCTTTTTGATTTGGACTCTCAAAGTTATTTTATACAAACTTTTTTCCCTGCCAGGCAATTCGACGAAACAAAAAACGAAAGACAAAAGTTGGACGACCTACCTAGTGGACTGATCTGGTCTAAGTCGCGGGGAGTCGCTGGATACAAGCGGCTGGTGACCGTCACTTGTGGCGCTCTTTGAGGGAGGCCTATGTCCAGCAGTGGACGTCCTCTGGCTGATGACGATGACGATGATGACGAGTATAAGTTTAAACATAAGTCACTAGCTTTTACTTACGGCTTTGCTTGTGTTAAAGTCATTAAAAATATCCAGTGTTACTTATATTCAAGAATATGTGTACAAAGTTTCATCATTGGTTAAGTAAGTAAGTAAGTTGCGTTCACATTTATAATACTTATCTTCTTCACGCCCATATCCCCGAAGAGGTAGGCAGAGGTACAACCAAGGCACCCACGACTAGCCGAAGATACTAAGTCCCACATTGTGATAGGTGGCAAGCCTATCGCCAACCGGGCACAATTCCAATCCCGACCAACATTTTTTTTTTATTAGAAAATTGGAAAAATCCAATTTTCTTTTTGTTGGCCGACCCGGGATTCGAACCCGGGACCTCATGCAGTCAAGTCCAACACCCGGACCGCTAGACCACAGAGGCGATAATACTTATATTAGGAATTAGCAACAAGACCGCTAGTGGTAGACTTCTGTGCGGTAACTTGCTCGGCTAAGGATTCATCGCTTTACCTATTAATGCCACCATTATAACTATCATGTTCCAGTATTTAGATTAGGGACGCCGGTAAATGTGTACAGTAGGCCTAAAATAAGGATGGCCTTATCCTGATGATGGCACCTGAAAGACATAGAAACTCCTTAAATGGTTAGCATTACCCAATCGTATTTAGGTTTTTTTTTGTACGTCATTAATAATGCTTCTCAAGATACAGAGAGAACCAAAAACATTTTTTTGGTTTAAAACTCTGTATCTTTATTAAGGCGCTTGCACATTCCAGGGTTAAGTTTAATAGTGTGTTAAATTATTTAAGATATCTTCTAATATAGTTTTACTTTAGGTTAGAAGCGAACTCAGTGTTAAGCATTTAACCGAGGATTTATTTATTAAAAAACAAACACATTTTGAGTTTCCCGACCCAACGTCAACTCCTGATTACTAGGCCAAAGAGACTATAAATATTATAAATTTTTCGGAATATCGCGGACGGAGGAGTATGAAATTTGGCACACTAGTTTACTAGCTGTTGTCCGCGGCGGTGCCCGCATGGTAAATGGTTTCTGGATAAGAACTATCCTATGTGCTAATCCAAGTTACTCTCTACGTGTGTACCAAATTTTATGAAAATCAGTTCAGCAGTTTTTGCGTGAAGGAGCAACAAACAAACAAACATACAAACTTTTGCATTAATAATATTAGTAGGATGTATAGGAGTGCAAAACGCCAATATTTTTCAATAATGATGCTTATAAAGTGCATTAAATAAAAAAATAAAATATTACACATACCACCCCCCATTTTACACACACAGATATATTGATGGTAACGATAAAAGATCACAGATAACGCAATTATATTAATACAGCTTAAAAACAAAGTAGTTAGGCTTGATCAATGAAGATGGCGTTCTTATCAAAAATATATTGAAATTTGTTATGGTCGAATTTCGACCAATGGGCGACCAATAGTTTTATTAAATATTTATATATATCGCTAATAAAAGTTTAATTGAAATAATTAATAAATTGTTTAACTACATTTAATTTCACAAGACAAGACAGAGCAGGTAACTATAGCAGCATAGATTTTCCAACATGTATTAAACCTATAAACATAAGACTAGTAGTAGTAGTACGGGAACCCAAGATGGGAATTGGGGAGTAAGTTTGAGCGCGTCAGATTATGATATATTATATTATATAGATATAGCTTATAGATAGTCAGCGAACAGTTGTCCTAACGGTAAGACACAACCGCGGCCAAGAGACACTACGAAACGTGCATCGCTATAATAAAAATCCCTACTGGTCAAGTTGCTGCAAATCACTATACCACCAGCTGTCTTATTTCTTCTTAAGCCTACTACTCCAGTGTTTGAAAGTTTTGTTTATAAAATCTCTACATAATATTAATTTGTGTCAATTTTTGTCTTGAAAATATCACGGTGGGTTTATTGCATGCTAATAAGTACATGTTTTAATGTTCTGACGATTTAGTAGTAGGAGGATCAGTATTTTTTTAAATAAGCCATTTATATTCATTGCGCTTTAACAGGTCGCGTTTCTGATATAGTTTAATTTAATTGAAACACAAATTTAACATAAATAGAATATAACCCCAAAGTAAATTATGAGCTTGTATTATGAGCGTTAGTCAACAATATTGATACATAGAAATACTTAACTAGATACCAGAATAAATTTCATAAGCGATTATGGTGCTCAGAAATGCAAATATCCAAATAATTATCACACAAATGCTTCCTCTCGTCGGAAAACGAACCCGAGCCTCGCGTTTGAAGTTAGTGGTACAAGCTAGCCCTTCGACCAACGACGTCTGTCATCTGTATTCTGCATAGGTGTTTCTGTCATTGGAAGCATTGGGTTTTGTACACAATTTTTTTATAATATTGGAAGGCAAACAAGCAGACGGGTTTCCTGATGATAAGAAATATACGATGTTTAGAGACACCCAAAGTGGTAATGGTGCGTTGCTAACCTGAGGCCGGGATGTTAGACCTCGAGCAAAAGTAAGTTTACCGGCTACCTTACCCTCTGAACCGGAATACGTCAGCGAAAAGCATTAATGTTATGGCTGCAGGAATAGTTAAGGCGATAGTACTAATTTGGTCGAGTCGCTGCGAAGCTCTACCACCTAGTCAGATGTTACAGTGTTAGTGACGGTAAGCCTATTCTCGCCTTTTACGAGCTGCCTGAAACATGAAGGCAGATGGCCTATTCTGCAAAGGAGCCCGGACCAACACTGGGAAATATTAATATCAGATTCGCTCGATCAATGTTTTTGTAATTGTTCTTTGAAATTTCACACGCTGCTGAACTGAACCTTGTTTTTTGTCGACCACTTAATCGACAAAGTGTAATAAGGTACCCATGCCGCTAGAGTGACTACATATTTAGCTACCTGGGCTCCCCTACTATAGATGCCATGTGAAAAGTTTGGTTCTCTCAGAAGTCAGGAAATTACCTCGCGAGTCAATTTCCACTTCGTAATCCGTTCGGAAATCTCGCTTGACAATATCAAAATGTAGGAGGTTTTTATTAGATTTAATATTTAGTAATATAAAAAAATACTTGTTATTTTTTTGTAAATATGTAACATTACATTTTTTGTATATACATATACATATATTATTTGACTTTTAGGCATAATTTAATATTTTTTATTGCTCAAATAAATGTCTATTTGGAGGTAAGCTTGCGTTTTTAACCGACCTCCTTTTTCGTGTCGCGACGCGAAAAAGGAGGAGGTTGCCAACTCGACTATATTTTTTTTTATGTTTGTGTCAAATCGCGATATGTTAACGTAATTGAAGTTGATTTTTGCAGTTATTAGCTTATTTATTTTTGTATTTTTTAATAGTGTTATGATTGTTAAGTATAGATACAGTAAAAAATCGCCTCTGTAGTCTAGCGGTCCAGCGTCGGATTTGATTTTCTTGAAGTCCCGGGTTAGAAACCCGGGTCGGGCTAAAAAAATATAGAAAATGTACATATATTTTCAATTTTCTAATAAAAATAACGTTGCCTGGTCGGCGATAGGCTTGCCACCATCACATTGTGGGACTTGGTGTCTTCAGCTAGTCGTAGGTACCTCTGCCTACTTCTTCAGGGATATGGACGTGACGATACATTACGAAGAGTTATATGAAAAAAACCTTTATCAATTAAAGTTACAGCCACTTTCAGAATTGCAAACACACGTTTGTTTGCAGGTTTGCAATAATGACTAGACCAATTTTAAACGAAAGAAGCACTTGTACTGTTTTACGTATCACTTATAATTTAATTAAATTTTTCTTATATAATAATTTGATATTAATATAATAATTTAACTTTGACTTATTAATTATACAATAATTTATTTATTTTTTATTGTAACGGATATTTAATTGATCCTTACTTTTTTTTTGTTTTTTTTTTTATTTGGTTTTTTTCTTTTAATCAACTGATTTTAGCATAAATCATTAAGTTTTACATATGTATAAAACAGTAAATTTAATTTAGCAATTTATTAATTAGTGGAGGCAATTGACATGTTTTTTTTAATATTTTCACAAATGGTACTGTTTTCACCATTTAGCGGTGGAAGAATCAATAGCTAGCTCCGATAAATAATGTATTAAAGTTGTTTGTATCTATCCATTTAGTAGTTAAGTTCTAGCCCGGATGATGCTATATAAGCGAAATCAGTAGGCTATTTGCAAAATAATAAATTATAAGTGATACGTAAAACAGTACAAGTGCTTCATTCTTCATTTAAAAATATAAATATTTGGAAGTCTTACCAAGCGCCAACGATGGAAAATATTGGAGGACATTAGTTTAAATAGTTTCCTTTGTTTTTTGTAAAATCAATAAAGGAAAAACGGATATTAATTCATTGGAAGATAGCCTAATGACTTATTGATACGGACGAGCTGCGGGTTAAGTCTAGTTGTAATTATAATTCACGTGAGCTTCCCATTTGTCCCGACTTCGTTTATTATTCTATTTGAGCTGACATTTGAGTTAACCGATCAACTATTCATTTTGTCTGTCCGTAGCGTGTAGTCAAAAGAATATGTTAGTGGGTTTTACCAATTATTTTGTCATTTTACGGCATAGCAAGACAAACAAACAAGCATAATGTTGTTAAGAAACAAATGCTATAAAAATTACTAATTTTGCTTTGCCAAGGCATCCCAGTACCAGTGTTAGGATGGCTTCTGCATATGTTCTCCAGGCTCCAGCTACCTCAGTTTTAAAGTTAGGTTACGATAGTAGCGAACTTCGACATGACTGTGAAAATAGTTATAGCGGTGGTAAAGAATGTAAGTTGTTTCAAACTCTATCTGTCAAATTTCCAAATAAGATATCCCGATATCCCGGTGATGAAGTTCATTATACATTATGCCAAGATAGTATAACAGCTTTATTAATCTAGAAATTTTACAAGTAAAAATGACCAGTGTCACTCGGTTGCGCGATGTATAACAGTACAGTGCCATCTTTTATCAATACTAGCGTTTAACACTTTCCCTCTTATTAATAAAAATGGACTAACGTAGAAGTAAAATAGTTAAGTATTACTTTTAATTTGCAGTAGTACTATTTAAATTATGCGCTTCGGCTATATCCGTCAAGCTTCGGAAGTCCGTATGTATTTTGAACATATCTACATAGATTTGTTAATTATTTCGCTTAAATTTAGATTAGGTCAGCCAATTTAAAAATAAAAGTATAAAAAATAAAAAGACTAAAAAGTTCAAAGCTGAAGCGCATAATTTAAATAGTAGTACTGTACCAGGTTGAATCTTGGAGTATGTACTCCGTGGTTATTATTGAGACGGTTATGAGCTAGTAAAAAGCACAAGGCGTTTCTTACGATTATACCCGTTTTCCTTCTACCTGTTTTGGTTAAACTTTTTTGACAAAAAATACTTTAATGTCAAAGTTTCGCTTATATTAAAAAATATAGAATAATTTCGAGTTTTCTACAAAACTTTAGGTATCGCCCTTACCTGCTTTTGGGAATCGCCGTGTTTCTGCAATACGAAAAAAACGACAGGACAATATGCGAAAGAATGGATTTAAATATTAACAGGGCAAGAGTAAACCCTAAAATCCAATAAAAATTGGATAAGTATGGAAAAAAATGTTATACTTAGGTGAAGCTGTGTATTCGGACTTGTGACAATCTATGTAGTACTTAATAGGTACGTACACTGCAGGTACGTATCGTTTAACTTGATGTTTTTATTTCCGCCTTGTGGTCACTATGGCCACGTGTCAGGCTATTCGCTCTATTGACTTAAAAAATTGTTGCGTTTAACAAACCATAAACGTTTATAGACTGAGGAGGACTGTGTCCTTTTAGTTTGTTCTAATGGTAAAAAAATGAAATAATTATTACATTAAATGAATTGTAACTCTACTATATCTTAAATTTTTATAATTAAAATTATTGAAAACTATTTTCATTAGTAAAAAAATATAATAAGGATGTTTTACTCAAAACCATAAAAACTGTTTGGAGGTGCTGGGATTTGAACCCAGGACTTTCAGCATGCGAAGCAGACACTCTACCACTGAGTTACACCCCCTGCGTACAATGTAATGAAAATTAAAATTAATTACTTTAAAGCTCCAGTTTACGTTAAAAGCTACTTTCACTATTTCCAATAAAAAAATTAGAGTTGAATAAAAATTTTGACTCATTTGAATAAAAAAAATCTGTTTAAATAATTCAGGTTAATTTGCAAATTTTAAATATTTTACAAAATTGATTTGAATTACAATAAGTTATTATTTTATTTCTATTTTCATACGAATTTAGAAAGTGTATTAACAGTTACGTATTATTTATTAGATGTTATTGACATTTTAAAAATACACGGCAATTGAGAAATTACGTCCATGCATTTGTCTCCACAATTAAAAACCTTGTCAAGATTTGTTCAGGTGTGTCCACTTCACAATTACAATCTATATATATAAAAATCAATTGCTGTTCGTTAGTCTCGCTAAAAATCGAAAACGGCTGAATGGATTTGGCTAATTTTGGTTTTTAATTATTTATTCAAGTCCAGGGAAGGTTTAAAATATTATAAAAAGGGAAACACTGCGAGAAAACTAGGAAAAACAAAATTTTCATTTTTCCCATACAAACTGAACGGGTGGAACGAAGTTCGCCGGGACAGCTGTATACATATATAAAAATCTAAACCTACATATCAATAAATTAAAGAGGTTATCAACTGTCGATATTAATATCGCCTCGTTGCGTTGGTTTGAACATTTTGGATGTCTTCATTTTCGAGTTCGGGTATTTGAAATGTATTCCAGTATCTATTTATGTATTTCTAAGTATAAGAAGCATTGACCATCATGACACAAACATCTAATTAGCTTATTTTGGGGTTAGATTCAATTTGTGTAACTTGTCCAGGGATATTCATTTATTTTGATGTTAAAATTTTACATTACGATTCTTAAATTTCTATATAACACAATGTTACACTTTTAGTACAACTATTATTTACAAAAAATAATCTACTTTAATAATGAAATTAAACAATAAAAGTTTAAATAAATGTTGTGAAGTAATAATTGTAAGAAAATAAAAATAGAACAATATTAGTTTCTGACAATTGCGAGAGATGGCGTCAAACAATAAAGCACCGAGGTTAAATACAACAAACAAAATTTAATCCGCGAATCGTTATCACAGTGAATGTTTTCCCAGAGTGTCCTAGTAATTAACTAGTGGGAACTGGGAGTTTTAATACCCTTATGCAAGTGTAGATAAACCCAGCGTCAAACAATGATATCATAATGGAATATCCAGTAGTTGGCTTTTTGACAGTTTATTGTACTTACTCGAATAACTTTTAACGGGGTTTCCCAAATGTAAAGAAAAATATACGTCATTTGTAGACATCAAATGATAATAAAGGCTAACCGTACCCGGGGGGTGAAAGTGGGGAGATTAACCGATTTTTTTACTTTTTAAAGGGAAATTAAGTTCATGTGTCGGGGGTTTTTTAAATTTTAATTTAATAGTTATGTTTGGAAAATGAGCGCTTCTGTAGTCTAGCGGTTCGGCGATGAACTTGACTTCTTGAGGTCCCGGGTTCAATGCCCGTGTTGGGAAACAAAAAAAATTGAAAATTTAAATTTTCTAATATAGCCCGGGATTGGCAAACCGGGCACATAGACCGGTTAGCGATAGGCTTGCCTATTGCCACCAGTTACATTCTGGGACTATAATGTCTTTGGCTAATCGAGGGTGTTCTGGTTGTACCTCTGCCAACCTCTTCAGGGATATGGGCGAAGATACAACAACGAAATGGAAAATGTCGATCTAATGATTTTTTAAAAGATAATCGACGTTTTTGTGTGCTACCCTTAGACATTAATCCTATCCTATTAATATTAATAATATTATAAATGCGAAAGTTTGTAAGTATGGATGTATGGATGTTTGTTACTCTTTCACGCTCGAATGACTGAACGGATTTGTCTGAAATTTGGAAGACAGATAGATTGTGACCTGGATTAACATATAGGCTATTTTTAATCCCGATCGCACACCGGGTTTCTGTGAAAACGCGGGCGAAGCCGCAGGTAGCAGCTAGTTCAGTCATAAAATATTATTTCCGTGAGAGATGTTTCTTAAATTTACTTTTACCGTAACAATTGTACTAGCAAGGTTCATGCTTTTTTATAACGATAGTGAACAAGCGGTGCTCCTGTTTGTAAGATATAATCGTTGCCTATAGACGAGTCTTAGGCTGCATGTGTGGTTATCCTACCCAGTACTCTCCCTCATGGAATACGACAACAGCGTTCGCTAACACTCTGTCAGCAGGAATTACACCATATACACACATACACACATACATA
>NJDC01001631.1:263603-282544 GCA_002245475.1 Calephelis virginiensis | reverse complement strand
AGAACGTGGTCTATGCGCACGAAACGACAACAGACGACTGTTTTAGCGTCACAAAATGGCGGTCCATAACGCCATTTGGGGTTACCGTTTTTAATCTAAGTATAAAAATGATAGTAACGACATTTGAGGTTACCATTTTCAACCTACTTTCTTTCCCGCGTTCGGTTTGCTCGTAGTTTTATTTTTATATTTAATATAAAAATAAAACTACGAGCTACTTATACGAGCTACTTATAGTCCATTATTTTCAAATTCTTAGAAACAAAAAAAAAACTTATTGTTTTATAAAGTATAACTGTATAAGAACAGATTACGATACTATTATTGCCTGTTATTGTTAGCACAGCACTACAAATATGAAGCGCTGACAAAACCTTGTAATACCGCAGTTTAGATTTAGAAAAATATTGTTTACCAAGTTATTTGACACTCAGTTTGGCACAATATTATAAAATTAATTGATATAATAATGTTGTTTTAATGCTCATCAATTGTTAAAACGCTAAACAACCAGCAATAATATTTTTATCGTAACTGCAACGCCATTACAAAGTTACGTCGTCAGTTCAATCACGACGTGTCAGGAACGCATTCTCTGAACGGCCGTTGTAAATTACAATTATAAATTCTCTACAATAGAATATCACTGATTAAGTAATTGATTTAGATTTTAAATGAAATGATAATATAATTATATGGCACAGTATAATGATTTTAAATAAAATGGACTTTAGCATATTATGTAAATAATTAATATACCTTCCTCACTAAATAAATATTGCATACCATAATGTTGTAGAATATGTAAGTACTATTACAATTATGTAACAGCTTTGGAAAACTCATATTCATGCAATAAAATATTTCTTTCTTCCTGATTGGTGCAATAATTGGTGTCTTTAGTGTGATAGTAACCTTAAGAAAGGATTAAACTTATTCGACATCACTTTTAGATATTGATATTTTACATCTATCAGTGTGTCTCCGGCTTATTTCGCAAGGGGGACAGATGGAAAAGTGAGCGTCCTGTGTGATTTGATCTGCGGTGCATAATTGTATGTGATAGTCGATGAATATAATTGGTAGGGACCGGAGTATGTGTCGTATATGGCGTAAGCATTATGAGTTATATTTTACCTTAGCAACTGCTCTCGGATTTGCCTACGAATCCTCGTTTTTTTTTTAAGTTGTTAAAGCGTAGTTTAGGTTTCTTTTTAGTTCGAAAAACCTACAAATAGGAAAATTGAAAAACTTTTTAGTTTAAGCAGCGTCCATACTAAGTGAACATAGAAAATCAGAAAAAATCTCAAACTCCTTCATGCCAGGGCATTTTTTCTAAGTCACCTTAGTACGTAGTTTTTTTTGTTTTATGATATTGGAAGACAAACAAGCAGACGAATTTCGAGATTTATTATCAAATTCACGCCGTCTAGAGACACCAAAGGTGGAAATGATGCGTTGCCAACCTGAGACCGGGATTCTTATCCTCCGAACCGGAATACGTCAACGGCAAGCACTGACGTTGCTGCGGCAGGAATAGATAAGGTGGTGGTGCCAATCCGGGCGAGTCGCTGCGAAACTCTACCACATAGTCAGATGTCATGGTGTTAGTGACGGTAAGCCTATGCTCACCTTTTACGAGCTGCCTGGCACAGATGGTCTATTCTGCAAATGAGCCGGGACATAGGGAAAACCTACTTGGCACTTGCTATGCTTTATAGGCTACTTTTTGTTCACACAGCACAAGTTTTCTTGGAATAGTATAACTTTTGATTAGCGTGATACCTCAACCTATATAAACTAAATATAAAATAATTAAAAATGGATTCAAACGCGTTTACCCAATTCTCACGATCCACTTGAAATTTGATATTTAAAACTTGTCACCCACGTAAGAGTTATAGCCCAATAAATACAAGAGAATAGTTGACCCCAATACACGAAATAGTACCGCAAACCATGTTTGGACTTCCGAGACAATACGACAAAGGACTTTTAGCCTTACCAACATATTTTATTCAGTTTTTGAAGAAAATGCTATAGAAATATCAACCCTGTGCTACGGCAATAAAGCTAAGAAATTATTTATAGAGTGATGCACAGATGTTGGTATTTTGACAATGTTTTTGGTACATTTTCAATTGTTTCGATTACAATGTCGTGGGAAAAGATGTTATGTTTTGAAAATCTTTGTATTGACCGCAAGATGTCGGTTAGTCTATAACATGGTATTTAGTTAAATTTTACTGTAGTTGGTGTAGTAGTCTTGATCGTTGTTTGAGTAAAAGTGTGGTTTTTCTTGTTTCTGAAATGGGTGTGTGTATGTTTTGTATTCACCAAAAGCGGCTGAACCGATTTAAATGAAATTTAACAAAGAAATAGTTCAGATCTTGGATAACCCAGTGTTTCGACAAAAAACGAAATACTAAATTAATAATAACTATAACATAAAAATAAAAATATTGCCAGCAATCGTCTAAGTGGCCGTATGGTGAGAGGCTTGTCATTTATCACATTGCAGGAATAACAAATATCTTCGGCTTATCTTGGGTCCTGGTTCCTCTTCATACATCTTTCCTTCCCACTAATACCGTATTTTGTATTATAAATTT
Source organism: Calephelis virginiensis (assembly GCA_002245475.1). Classification (NCBI taxonomy): domain Eukaryota; kingdom Metazoa; phylum Arthropoda; class Insecta; order Lepidoptera; family Riodinidae; genus Calephelis; species Calephelis virginiensis. The sequence continues at coordinate 279,932 of NJDC01001631.1, read as the reverse complement.
CTATTTGTTTGTTTATCAATGACTTACACCATGATATGATCATGATCGTGTTTTACTTTTTAACCTCAAACAATTTCGAAGGGTAAACGATGTTACTGTAAAACACAGTCAAAATGAATACTTTGTAATGTCAAGTATCAAAGAAGCTAGGTCAAGTACAGTGCGCAAGCGCCGGGTGCGGGCCACTCGGGACCTCAGACCAGTGCCATTGTTATCGTCCTCACGAGAGCCCATGGAGGTGATGTATCGACACACAGAGCCGCCGCCATTGTTGTCAGAGATCTTTATGCGAATGCTGAATACTCTTGTTATCTATCCATAGATTTCACATTAAGGAGTTTGATATCAAGTATTAAACTAGCTAGGTTTAATAAAGTATGCAAGCGCCAGCAGTGACCATACGGAACCTGAATCCAGTGTTATTGCTCGTGTAGTCACGAAAGAGAGAGAGAGAGATGATGTACCGTAAAACATGGTATCTTTGCCCATAAATTTATAACAAACGTGCTTAATTAGTGATATTTCGGAAAATACTGATAAATTAACTATTTTTTTCGGTGTCATATAATACCATGTGCTCTATCTCTCGATACACAAAACTAAAAATAGCATACAAAACTATATTAATTAGTGAGAATAACAATTATAGGTGTTGGGCAAAAAATCTCATACATTTGGTGACTTTGCCCACATTACAGAACTCCGTTACTATGAACTTTATCACCATTTTAAAAAGACTGAATTTAAATACTGAGCAATGCTATAAAGTATTTAATTATGCGCCAAATATTCTCATTCCTTTACCCTTAATAATGCGTGGGCAAAGTCAAAAAGCCCTCTAGTACATTTTTCGTAGAAAATTTCGAAAGTTCAAGGGTTGTCAACATTGACAACATTAGGTTGACAATATTTTACTACCTACTGTTGCCCGCGTTGTTAATAGTCCCACAGGAACATTTTTACAGCATAAAAACTATTCTATGCGTCATCCCTAGTTACCCCCTATGTGCGTGCCAAATTTCATGAAAATGAGTCCAGCGGTTGAGTAATAAACAAACATACAATCTTTTGCATTTATAATATTAATATCAATATGATTAAAACATTTTAGTAAGTACCTACGTATTGTATAAAATTTAAGTGTGGAATATAATACATAATAATGATATATTAAAAATGGAAATAATATAACATACTTTTTACTTAATGTACTTTATTCGTACCTAAGGGTTTCAAAAACTAACAAAAAAAAACAAAAAATAAAATTAAAAAGTATGTACCTATTTTGTCTCTGTTTTTATACGAAAATAACAAATGAAACTAAAATTTGTAATGACTTTTACTGAAAAATTATATTCCATAGTTACAATTGAGCAAAAAAATCGTTATTTTAAGTATGCAATGGTTTGATTTTAATATGTACATATTGCTTTGAAGAAACTAAAACCCATCAACAAAAACTTCAAAAACTCAGTCGGGATGTGAAAAGTGGGCATAACTTTGTATTTATCGACTTAATTAAATGTAAATCAAATCCGAATCCTCCTTTTTATTCTCGGTTAAAAAATGTACCTCGGATGACAACCCTAATGAAAAAGAAACATTGGGCAATGTTGTCAACGATGTTTAAAAAATATCCTTGTGACTTTGCCCACCACACCGCTATATTTTATGATTTTATGATGCGTTTAGTGAAGAAAACTAATTTATATCATTCATTTCTAATGTGATAACAAATTATATAAATTGCTTCCCTGCGATAACTCTAAGTAACACTTCTCGAAAAAGTTTTTTTAACAGTTTTTGCCCGCAAAAAAAAACACCCTAATTTCAACATCGTCTGACAGATAGTTATCTGTAACATCTGTAACAGTACGTCCCATAGTGTTGCCAGAAATATAATGAAGTTTTTACTATACACAAAATGTGCTTACTAACTATGGATAAATTTGGTATTTTTTAAGTTTTTTAAGAAATACACAACTGGGCAAAGTCAACGTCGAGGGCAAAGTTGCCATGTTTTACGGTACTGATAGTAATCACTACCACTGTTTCTATCTTTCCGCAAACGTTGAATACTCTGGTATTATTCGTGAGTAGGATGCATTCATATGTAAAATAGTCTCGTTGGCCGAGAGGTTAGCGTTCACTCCTAAGTCCACCGAACTACCTCGATATTTGGTTTGAATCCCAATGCGAGCAAGCATTTTTTTTATGGACATCGATGTCTGTATTTCTGTGTCTGGGTGTGTATTATTATTGTATCAAATTAAGTATTTTTGCTTCCCAATAAAGCAATTGCTCGCCTTCGTCATGTTCATGCACATTTTGATGCCAAGTCCCTTACGGGGTAGGCAGAGAGTTTCTTCCTCCACATTCAATTTTTTTTATTACATTGGAAGGCAAACAAGCAGACGGATTTCCTGATGGAAAGAAACTCACGCCGCCTAGAGACACCAAAGGTGGTAATGGTGCGTTGCCAACCTGAGGCCGGGATGTTAGCTCTATTCATACAAATATTCCGGTTCCGGAGACTCTTGAGATCACCCTCGAATGAAACCTCAACGATTTGATCTTGGTATGTCAACCTAAGTCACTCCTCATCATCCACATTCACATCATTTGTTTTATCCATTTTGTCAATTTTTCATCTGTCTTTCTTACCACATGACCGAACGGATGGAATATGTTCTTTCTCATTTTTACACCAGCACTTTCTTACAATCTTACTCTCTCTCGGATCTTACTGTTGCGAATGCGGTCAGTGAGAGTTACATCATATATTTTTCGTAGCGCTCTCATTAGTCATGTTGCGATGTTGCTTAATAAATTTACAGAAGCAAGGTTTACAACTTCAACCTTAATTATTCGTCAACCAGTCCCCGAGTTGGTCCGAGCATCTATGCAGATTTGACCATCTACCTTCGTGACAGGCAGCACGTAAAAGGCGAACACAGGTTAACCTAACACCTTGACATGCTACTAGGTGGTAGAGTTTCGCAACAACTGGCCCGGATTGGTACCACGGCCTTAACTATTCCTGCCGTCATAACGTCAGTGCTTACCCCTGACGCGTTCCAGTTAGGAGAGTAAGGTAGCCGATAAACTTACTTTTGCTCGAGGCCTAACATCCCAACCTCAGGTTGGCAACGCATCTTATCCCATTTGGTATCTCTAGGCGGCGTGAATATCTTACCATCTAGAAATCCGTCTGCTTGTTAGCCTTCCAATACTATAAAAAAATGGTCTATAGATGGTATGTTTGATTGAATGTGGAGGAAGCTAGGTAGGCCTGCAAGTATCGAGCTCTTCACACGCTTTGCCTTGGTAACTTGAGGTGATGACGTTTACGTAGTCATATGTGTGTTTTCAGAGAAGAATTTGTTTGTTTGTCTTTCTATCCTAAAAGAGATGAAAACACTGACACCGCGATTCAAAAACATGACTGGTTTGATGAATTAGAACAATTGCACAAAGTCAAGTTGTAATCGCGTGACGCCATGTTTTTCATTACCTTCCCCCGGCTTCCAACCCTCTTAACCAACTCGCCTTTTGTCTTTTAACCACTCTGATCGATGTGGTATTCTTGTTAATGATAACGAAATTACAACTCTGTTCGAATTTGTTTCGTTGTTAGTATTATTTGAGAATTACTCTATTAAAGAAATATAAATATTCTAACGGTAACTTCTCAATATATTTTTGAAAACTTATTATATGTCCATAAAAATATAACTTTGTTTAACAAAAATTGTGATGTACATGCTCTAAACACGAGGAATAAAAACAATTGTGTGTATAAATCTCGTCTCCACAGAATCAGTTTTTCTTTTATGGGCCAATGTATACGTTTTTACAATAAACTTCCCGAGCAAATTTAATAAATTTATGAAATGTATTAAATTTGAGTTGTATGGTAAGGGTTATTATAAGATTTCAGAATATTTAGAATACACTAATGCTTGGGATTAGTGGCTCCTCATACCACTCTTTACAAATTAATTGTAAATGTAATAAACTTTTGTAACTTAAGATTTATAATAAAAAAGACAAGCTCGCTGGGTTTCTTTCGCCGGATCTTTTCAGTGAATGGCTGCGTTCCGATCCGGTGGTAGATGTAAATTATATAGCCGCGTCACAAGAATCTTTGTACAGATATACGTGAATAAATATAGTAATAATTATATACATAGTTTGAATTTGAATTCATTCGCAGTTTCAGTTTACAAAAACAAATGCCTCTAAATGCATTTTATTTTGGACTAGAGATTTCTTTACCTGACTGAAAAAACTTTCTTTTCCTATCCCCGTATGACGTTATCACTTCTCAAAACACTAAACTACTCACTATCAACTAGTAACATTTAGTCTTTTTGATTGAGTATTTTAGATAGAAAGTAGCGACAATAATGACAAAAAGCAATCGGTTGTGTGAGTTTTCAATCCAATTTCACTGCTAACACTTTAGAAATGCAAAGGCCAAAGAACATTTAAAAAATATGGGTATTGTTCCGATTTCGACTACTAGTTAGTATTGGACTATTTAGTAAAATAAACATAGAATAAGTGGTGCGAAATTAAGTTGAAATAATAATCTGCATAACAGTATAAGAAATAATTTAATGTCAACTTAGATCTTGAAGTACTTCAATATACATGTGTTGGTAAGTCGGTGAATTTATAATAAAAACTGTAGGAAATAAAAGTGAATTCTGTACATTGAACAATCATTGACCTATCTTGTACATTAAATTGCAGAAAACATTTCCAGAGTTTTTACATTTTTTTTCTCTTTGTCTTTTTGAATCTACTAATCGTAATTAAATTTGGGAGGTAGGTATTTTTTGTATTTTATTTTAGTAGGTATTTTGTTATATTGCAATGGTAAGGGAATCATTTTGCAGGAATTGTTTTTATTATCAGTACAAAAGTACTTTTTTGTAGCTAATTACAATATTCATTTAATTAAGTTTCTTAGTGAACAGAATAATTTATATATCGTGCGTTTCGCGTGTGAGATCTTAAAGCTAGCTTCATTGTAAAATCTAAATTTCCTAAAAACATAAAGCTGAAAAGTTTGTTTGTTTATTTGCTTGAGTTCTTTACCATTCTTAACCTTTTACAAAAAGTGCCCAACGCTACTAAAGTTTCCCTTTAAAATTTGTGTTCATTCATAATGCCTTACCGGGAGTAACGAGAATACTCAATATGAAAGCCGGAAAATAAAGTTTTCCCCGTGATTAGAAAGGAGTTGAAAATAAGAGTTTTGTCATCGACGCATTGTTCTGTGATGGGGACTCACAGCGAATGATTTACTTTCAATTATGTTTGACTGGTTAGGTATTACTTTTTAACCGACTTTTAATATAGAGAGGTTCTCAATACAGCTACAATTTTTGTGTCACAACTTTTTGCCTTAACATATTTTTTTGTTGTTAGCTGGTGCTTCTTTCCTGACAACACTTAATTTGATAATATTCTCAGATACTTTAGTTATAACTAAAAGCTAAAGCACTTTTCTCGTACCTACTTGGGTTAAATTTATACAACTTTCAAAGAAATGACAAATAACACATTATTGTTATAAAATTTATATAGGTTAATATATATATTTTATTAATTATATATAAATATTTATGAAAACTATACATTCTGTACCTGCACATTTTCTTGGAGTTGAAACCTCAGTATATAAGATAAGATCAGTCGTCAGTAAAAGACGAAATGGTTCAGGTTCAAATCCTTTCCGAAGTATTTTTTTGAGAAAGAGTGGGATTAAAAGAAAGTGTTGGTGTTAAAATGCGAAAGGGCATGCTCCGCTGGTTCGGTCATGTGGAAAGAATGACAGATGAAAGATTGACAAAGCAGATATACAATGCGAATGTGGATGGATGTAGGTACCCGGGGAGACCAAGGCTGACATTTCACGATCAGATCAATCGGATATTATCCGAGGGTGGTGTCAAGAGTCTCCGAAACCGGCGTGTTTGTATGAAAAGGGTTATGAATGTGAAGGAAGCCAGACAGGTTTGTCAGGATCGTGGGGTCTGGCACTCCATACTCTCAGCCTACACCGTAAGGGACTTGGCGTGAAGATATGTATGTAGGTATGTATGTATGTATTTTTTTTATTTTTTATATATTTTTTTAAATTATATTACGATTGCAGGCTTTTTAATTATGCTTACTAATATTCATATACTATAAGTCGCTTTCCGTTGTCTGTCCCTATATAGGTATGCTTAGATCTTTAAAACTAGGAAACAAATTATGATGCGCTTTTTTTCTATAGATAGTGATTGGAAAGAAAGGCTTATATGTATAATAACACTAGACGACCCGTTGAACTTCGTGTCGCTAGACATTAACAGCTAATAGCAGTTGGTATAGAAAAAAATGCATAGGTAATATTTGAAGCTGCTGGTGTATGCTATTTGAAGAACTCCAATGCAAGGATTATTATTATGGATATTAATGCAGTTTTACTGAATTTTAAACCTTTTAAATTTTTTTAGATTTAAAATTGACATATTTAAACAAAATAAATATATAAATAAAAGATTTCATTAACGACCGGTTCGTGGGTGACATTACTTTTAACCCTATATCAATGAAGTTCAGCAATGAAACTGAGTATATTCAGCCTAACTAATTAAGCACAGATTATATTAAACCTGATTGATATGGTCCGATGGGACGCGGCCAGCAAGGGCGGCGTAAAATCCTGAAACTACTTCAGACCAAACAAAACCCATTAATTAAGCTCGAGCGCGATCCATCAGACGACTTTTTTTCAATTTTATTTAGTGAAAAGGATGACATGTCCTGTGTAAATATAATCAGCCGTAAACTCGTTAACAGCCTTAAGTTGCAAGCTTTTATGTAACGTATGTATTTTTGTCGGGGTAAATAGCACATATTGAACTTTATCCAATTCCGATTACCGATGGCACTGAAATTATAATAAATAAATATCCCAGGACAAGTCACACAAACTGAATCTAACCCCAAAGTTAGCAAATTATATGCTTGTGTTATGGGTGTTAGTCAACGATACCAATACATAGAAATACTTACATAGATACCAGAATAAATTTAATAAACATCCAAACCCAGAAATGCAGACATCTAAATGTTCGTCACACAAATGCCTGCGCCCATCAGGAATCGAACCCAAGCCTCGGTTAGTCGATGTAGTTAGGTGTTACGCTAACCACTCGACCAACGAGGCGGTCATTTGGGCATGCCAAAAAATGTGCAAATCGGTCTATGTAAAATTATATAAAAAGCTGATCTTATGATGAAACCGAAAGGTGTTTATGGGAAGTCTTAAAATTCAATACATTATCATGTTCGGGATTATTTCATACGTCATAATTAGGACTGCTGGGAATAGCCCTCACAAAAAAAGCTTGTCACAAAAATATGTTTTTGATTAAAATTTATGTATGAACAAATAGTTGCCTTTGGTTTTTTTCCATATTAGGCAGGCAGCGCAATGGGATTTCGTTTTAGTATACTAACTTGCACGTGGTTTCGTTAGCTTGATGAAACAATTATTTTTACAATCTCTGAATTATTGTTTGCATGCATTATTTGCATGGCAAAATAAGGCAAAATGTTATTGTATAGGTACATTGCTCGGTGGTATATCAGTGTTACATTTATAAACGAATTTGTGTGTTAATGTAAATGAAATGAAATGAAAATGAAATGAAAATTATTTATTTGCGGAATATGTGTATTAAAAAGTTGTTATAAAGATATTTAAGAATACAACATATTCTACCACATTGTGGTGTGCAAATATTTAGTCAACTTTAAAAAGTCACTGATTTCTATAAAAATGTACATTTAAATCACAGCCCTTATTTACATTTTAATAAACATTTTATTTATTTATGAACATAAGTTTCATAATTTGTTATAAATTAATTTAAAGGTAGATTAATTTTTAATCCTATCTACCGTACACTACCACCGTTTCCAAACCTAGCTAAACCTAAAATTTAATCTTAATTGTATTAAGGCTTTTTATATAATCTAATAGCGCTAAGTAAAATGGTACCTCAATTTATAGCGACTTTTGTTGTGTAAGATAATTGACAATGAACAATTTATGAGAAGTTTTTTTAATTGGATACTTGAAAAGATATTCCACTGCATATGCAAAGTTGCTAATTTACAAATATTACCTTTGTATAATATAGTCTCTTAATACAACACAGATTTTTAATATCGTGTTTATTTGATTTGTATTTATAAAAAGATTTTTTTTATTAAAAGTTTTTGACTTTACACGCACGCACGCGCGCACGCACGCACGCACGCATGCACGCACGCACACGCGCGCGCGTCCCGTATTCTCACACCGCACACGCCTGTCAACATTAATTAGTATTGTATCCTACATGATCGCATAGATGTTAAAACAAACAGAGATAAATACAAATACAAATTCGAGAAAGACAAAAATAAAACGTAAAAGACAAATTAATCACAACAAACTTCGCAATTGTTTTAATCAAAACAGGAAATTCAGAACAAACATTTTAAAAGATTACTGCAAAATGAATATTTGGAGAGTATTATAATTCGACCTAATTAAACCTTATTCGAAAAGCCGACTAGACGTTATCTTTGAACCTACCTGCTTTCATCGGATTCGCCTCCTACTCCTTTAATTTCAAAACTATATAACCTAAAGTAGACTCTACACTCTGAAAATAAAGTCTAAATTCCTTTGTAAGTATTTCGGAAGGTGAAAAGCTCCAAGTAACCCTCCTTGGCTACATTAATAAGGAGAATTAAGATTAAAATGATATTAAATTTTGATATTGTGTTGTATTCGGATTATTCTCAAGGAAATTTTAATATGGGCTTCTTTCTCTTATTTTGTTATTTCGTGGGGAGGCTTAGGATTACATATTCAGTGAAGATTTTATCCAGATTTCTCTTTGCTGCAAGGATAGAAAGCGTCTATCCTGACAAAAAAGAAAATGGTCAAGCTATCAGGAAAACCTTTGTTTTTTGGGCCTCATCAGATTTCTTACAATTTCTAGATAGATATATTGCAGTTTTCTGAAACCTGCGACTTAACCTTACTACTTTACAGAAGATCTGTTATGCTATGCTAGATGACCGCTTTTGCAATAGAGAGATCCGAGAAAGAGTGGGATTAAACAACGTGTTAGTGTGAATTAGAAAGGGTATGCTTAAATGGTTCAGTCATATGGGAAAGGTTGAAAAAACAGATAAATATTGCGAGTGTGGATGGGTGTAGGTACCCGAGAAGACCTAGGTTGACATTTCGCAATCAAATTGCTCGGGTTTTATCCGAAGGTGGTGGTATGAAAAAAAGTAATGAATATAGAGGAAGAGAGGTCGGCTGCAAGGATTGTGACACTTGTACTCGACATTCCCTGCTTACCTAAGAAGGTGTCATGGACTTGACTCAATGTATTTCTATAAATTTTAAAGAAAGAAAAAATTTCGCCCCAGACAGGATTTGAACCTGTAACGTTGCGAGAAACGAAAGTTATGGTCATTCTAAAATGTGAATTTCATCTGTAATGATGAACTCATTTGGTGGGTACTCAGAATTGTGTATCTACAGGACATAACTACCCGCGTTAACGGGTTAGAAAGGAATTAAAAATTTCGCCACGGGACTTGAATCCTCAGTAGCTCAATTGGTTAGAGCATTCGTCGGCTTGAGACGAAAGGTTACAGGTTCAAATCCTGTCTGGGGCGAAATTTTTTCTTTCTTTAAAATTTATAGAAATTTATCCCAAGCACAGGGCAAGTGCTAAAATAAAAATACGTTTATTCAATGTATAAAAGGCATTTTCAAATTAGTGCACGAAATTCAGGCTAGATATTATGCATAACTAATTGAAATAGTGTAAAAAATAAAAAAAGGGAGTTTTGGAGCCATCGTGAATGAAGTAATCGTAATTTTTGAATTTCGTGTTTGTATTGAGTAAAAATAGTTAATTTAGGAGTTAGATTAATTTTGTTCAGTGAAAGTGCACAAATGAAGTAATCATGAAGAATTAGTGTATCGTGTTCCTTGCTGCTGCCAAATCTCAATAGACGAGCTTGAGTAACGAAGCCATCGTTTTACTCAAGAGCCAGACATGACTTTGTAAATAGTGACTAATCACTGAAATAAAGACTTAATTAATACCGAAGACATGGCAGATTGGCCTAAAAGTCGCCGTAGCCGGTCCCAAAAAGGGGCAAATTAACTACTAAACAAAAATTAAAAAAACAGTCTCATAATGAACAAATTATAACTATTTTAATAGGTATTCCGCAAAAGGTCAATGACAGTAAATGTAACAGCTGGGACCGCAAACTTTTTACCGATAATGTTATTAATTTACCTACTTTTATTTATGATTTTTTTATTATTTTTTACATTTGTCGGTACCTATTCCGAGCTGAAATATCGTTAACTAATTCGATAAAACATTGTATATATTTTTTTAATTTGTTCAATTGGCTAAGGATATTTTTTTTAACTTTTGGATAAAGGAGCAGAAAGGATAAAGTTCATGACAATAGTAACATTCTCTCATATTTTAGTAACATAATAATTCGTCAGAGTTTTGGCGCTATTGAGAGAAAAGATGGTCGAAGTTTTTTCATAATTATTGAATTTCGTGTTAATATTGAGTGTTATAAAATTGAGTGTATTAAATTAGTCAATTTTGGTGGCATTTTGTTCAGTGAAAGTGCACAAATGAAATAATCATAAAGAAATTAGCGTATCGTATATTTTCTCGTTGCCGCCAAATCTCGTTACATGAGCTTGTGTAAAAAGGCCACCGCTTTACCCAAGAGCCTGACATGACTTACCGACGACTTACGACTGATGACTAATTAAAATTAATTGAAATTGATATAAAATTTGATGCAAATTTCTACTTGACTAATGGCTAAATACTAACGTGAAGGCCAAAACTTAAAGAAAGAAAAAGAATTCGTCTTGATATATTTTTGCCTAGTTTCATTATTATTACAAGAAGAATATGATTACAGTACCACCTTACAATGGTTATAAATATTCTTATTCTAGTCACGAAAATCTCCAGTTCTTCAAACGAACTTCAAACCCAACAAAGCGTTGCAAAACTCCGTTTTTCTTCGCCAGTCAGCGGACATACTTTGAATAATTAATATCCTGGGAAGGGTCACTCCTCCAATGGTCACTAATCAAGTCCTATTGAGCCAAACCTTTTTGTACTCTTCGTGCTCACTTGATTATTTGATTGCTTCACTTGAAATTTATAATTAGTAAGTAAAAAAGTAAGTAAGTATCTTCACGCTCATATTAAAGCAAAGGAGTAGACAGAGGTACAAGTAGGGCTCTCACGCCTAGTCGAAGATGCCAAGTCCCAAAATGTCCGATCCTATCCTATTGCCAGCTGGGTATGTGTGTGATATGTATCCAATCCCGAGCAAATTTTTTTATTAGAAAATTGGAAATACCACATTTCCTTTTTGTTGTCCGACCCGGGATTCGAACTCTGCTAGATTCTAGAAAGTAACTTTCAAAATTACTAACGGTTTCACACTTGGCAAAGGTAGGTATTATCCCTTACTTGTTACTAGGTGTTATCCCTTACTTGATATACATTGCAAATGTGGATGGATGTGGATACCCGGGGAGACCTAGGTTAACATTTCACGTACAAATCGTTTGGGTTTTATCCGTGTTTGTATGAAACGGTAATGAATATGAAGGAAGCCAGACAGGTCTGGAAGGATTGTGATATTTGGCACTCGATACTCTCTGCCTTCTTTGTAAGGGGCTTGTTGAGAAGATATATTTATGTGTATGTATATATGTACCTATAAATTAACCATCAAAAACAAAAATTGCAAAGACGAGATCATTCATTCATGGAACTTTTTAAAAGTTATCAGATGTCATACAGAATCAAGCTTTTAACTCTAAACGCTCTAACTCTACAAGGGCTACACGCCTTAATCAAAATCTGTGGCTTGGTCATTTTTTTATTACTATAATCAAAGACAATTTTACTTATCTCTGCTATAACTAAAATGTTGCCAAAGACAATATGACTCGCACTGTCAAAAACTTATCCGATGCCATGTAGCTTCTAACACTAAACTAAACTAAGCTCTACAATATATTCTTGAATTATGTTTTAAACTAAAATCAAAATCTGTGATTTAGCTATTTTGAATGGATTGAACTCGGGACCTCGAAAAGTCAAGCTCGATACCGGACCATTAGACTAAAGAGGCGATAGCTACATATTAATACAAAAATAATACTGCTCAATCACTATGATACTCAAAACAAAAGAATTTCAGTTAAAAACAATTACTCCAAAAGTTCACCCTTTTTAAAAAACAATGGTGGCAACATAAAAACATTAAAATTGTCTGATGTTTGTGCGCTGACAACATCCATCTCAATCAATCCTCGCTCCCTGAGGAGTAACCCTTCTGTCCCTGGGGGGAGGCCCTTCTGGCTATAACCCAATTAATGAGAGGGTCGTGTGTCCGTGGCCTACACGTCAACCGCTAAAAAAATTAATATCAAATGAATTTAATTGTATTTGTAATTTTACTAGTAGTTCAGAAGTGGGATGTTTTATACTAGCAGTCTCGGCGAACTTTGTTCCACCTTTTCAGTTAATATGGGAAAATTTTAAAAAAAGTATCCTTGTATCTCTCGTATAAAAAACTTTCTCTCTCTCTCTCTCTCTCTCTCTCTCTCTCTCTCTCTCTCTCTCTGTGTGCGTGTGTGTGTGTGTTTATCATCTAGTTATGACTAAATGTACTAGAGGAATAATTCAACAAACTATTTCAGTACATAAGTAAGATGGAGTCGTCACATACCGACAGCTGTATTTTTTAATGAATGTCTAAGAACATAGATCTCTAGTGTTTTTATTGTCATTTCCCTGTTTGTCATTAAAACATGATAATTAGATTAAGTAAATAATACATACTATATACAATAGAATGCTATGAACATGTAAAATATTTGTTTGGATTTTTTTAGGGAATAAAATCTTATTCTTTATATTTAAAAGAAAGTCTTTATGTTTAAAAGAAAGTGTGAGATACTTTGTCGTAGTCGTTTGGCAGAAAATTTACGTGTGAGTAGCTCAGCACCAGGAGACGGACATAGGATTCTTTATATCCCATTCAACTACAAGGAAACTAAGAAAATCATTGTTTTGATTTCCTTACAAACTGAACGGGTGGAACGAAGTTCACCGGAACATCTAGTTACATATAGAAGATACCTAATTTAATTTCATATTTGTTGTTAAATATAGGTTATGTTGGTATTACATTAAAATGTCCACACATATTCCTTAAAAGTATGTTCTTTTATAAAATTAAACAAAAATCTTTTACCTTTTTTTACATTAAGCATTAAATATAAACAAATAAATATCCCTGGATAAGTTACACAAACTGAATCTAACCAAAAATTAAACAAATTACGAGTATATGTTTGTATTATGTGTTAGTCAACAATACCAATAGATAGAAACACTTAATACCAGAATGAATGAATCAAACATACAGACCACAGGAAATGCAGACATCTAAATGTTCATCATACAAATCCTTGCGTCAGGAATCGAACCCGAGTCGTGTATGCAGTTAGGCGTGTACCCTTGATGAACGAGGCGGTCAAGTTACACATTATGAAGAGTGTAACACCATCATCCTATTAATATTATAAATGCGAAAGTTTGTAAGTATGGATGTATGGATGTTTGTTACTCTTTCACGCTCGAATGGCTGAACGGATTTGTTTGAAATTTGGAAGACAGATAGATTGTGACCTGGATTAACATATAGGCTATTTTTAATCCCGATCGCACTCCGGGTTTCTGTGAAAACGCGGGCGAAGCCGCAGGTAACAGCTAGTATATTCTAAATACGTTTAACTGATGTGTTAGGTATATAATCTAACTCGTTTTAGCGAATTATATTCGTCATTTTTTGACATGTGTCGTGTTTAACTATCATTTGAAATTGAAATATCAAAAATCAGACTGCCTTCTTACTTTGCGAATTTCGAAACATTGAAATATCCCATAGTCTTGTCGAAATAGAACTATAATATTACTTCTTTTGTGAACATGTGGATAGTATCCGATGTTATCTCTGCGCCACGAAGACAAGAATTGGCCAAGATCTGATTGAAACCGATCAACTGACATGATAAAAGGAACGTTAGGCTTTGCATAAATACCTCAAGGAACCGTGACCACGCTTTGCTCACAAAACCTTATAAAAACAAATAAACACGTATTTATATTGTCCTTTCTATAACGTTTATATCCATTGCGTATTACTTTCAATAGTTTAGTGTCTGGTTTGAAGGAATATGGTAATGTATGATGTGGTGTGGGAGGTATTCGTAAATGTCGGCGTTTGAGATTGGCTGGTATGGGTCCTGATGCATGATAACCTGAGATAATCCCAGTGAATGCGATTTGCTTAGTAGCGGTTACAATATAAAAGCCTGAACCAATATTGTGTGGTGGTGTATGGGTTTGTTACACATATCTTTTAAATTTGTATAGAAAAGAGGAAGTGTTCCATTTTCTCTTTGAAAAGAAACCTTGAAAGATTAATACAATTATATTTTTTTTTTGTAATTGTGCCACATATCACATCGTGGGCTTTGGGTGGACATCACATATTAACATAATCGCCTCTGTGTTCTAGCCGTTCAGTTGTTGGACTTGACTGCATGAGGTCCCGGGTTCAAATCCCGGGTCGGGCAACAAAACGAAAATTGTTTTTTTCCAATTTTCCAATAAAAAATGTTGCTCGGGATAGGATATGTGCCCGGTTGGCGATAGGCTTGCCACCTATCACATTGTGGGACTTAGTATCTTCGGCTAGTCGTGGGTGCCCTGGTTGTGCCTTTGCCTACCTCTTCGGGGATATGGGCGTGAAGATCACACATTAAAGCGGTGTGCGGCAATGCTGATTTCATGTGGAAATATGGTAGATACGTGTACTTTTTATATACAAATTGAGATTTTTTTCATGATAATGGAAGGCAAACAAGCAAACTGATTTCCTAATGGTAAGAAATTTACGTCGCCTAGATTTTTCAAGACAGAGTTAAACTCCACGAACAGGAGCGGTGTGCAGTGCAGTGATATACATCTTAGTGTCTTCGGCTAGTCGTGGGTGCCCTGGTTGCACCTCTGCCTTACTTTTCATTGGTATAATACAATGCACAAGCACACGGTTCTTTTGATGGCAAAAGTGGCTTGTGGCCTTTTGAAATCATAGATATTGCAGGTGTGTACTGTTCTATAGCCGGGATGTTTTGGAAGTCTACCCTGCTGAGAGCTGCTGAGAGGACTGGAAATTGGCATTGTCATTATGGCGGCAGACATAGGTAAGGTGGTAGCTCACTATCCGGGAAAGTTGATGTACGGCACTCTACCTATATTGATTTTTGGTTTTATGGGTAACGGTCCATTTTTCCCCGTGTTGGTCCGGGCTCCTTTGCAGAATAGACCATCTGCCTTCCTGCTAGGCAGCTCGTAAAAGGCGAGCATAGGCTCACCGTCACTAACACCGTGACATATGACTAGCTGGTAGAGTCTCGTAGCGACTCGCCTGGATTGGTACCACCGCCTTACCTATTCCTGGTGCCATAATGTCAGCGCTTGCCGTTGACGTGTTCCGGTTCGGAGGATAAGGTAGCCAGTAAACTTACTTTTGCTCGAGGCCTAACATCCCGGCTTTAGGTTGGCAACGCACCATTACCACTTTTAGTGTCTCTAGGTGACGTCTTACCATCAGGAAATCCGAAAAAAACCTATTTTCACATTTTACAAGCGTTTTAGTAGGAAGGCAGTTAGTCTATTGTACACAGAAGGCTCGGACAGATTCGGGGAAAAAATATTTGTTTGGAAATGCTTGGTAGGCATGTGCAAGAACCTACAGTACTATTTAAATTATGCGCTTCGGCTATATTCGTCAAGCTTCGGAAATCCGAAAGTATTTTAAGGATATCTATATAGAGTTATTATTACACATAATTAATCATTTCGCTAAAATTTAGATTAGGTCAGTCAATATCAAAATAAAAGTATAAAGTGAAAAAAGAGTAAAAAGTGTAAATAGTAGTTGTAAAATAGTAGTAGTAGTTGTAAAATAGTAGTAGTAGTTGATAAATAGTAGTACTGTACGACCGTCTACTATGGTTGTTACAACTATGAGTGTTTTTTCTTTGCTTCTAAGCACTTTACAAGACAATCTCAGTGTCTAACTGCCAAGCTAATTGGTAAAAATAGG
>NJDC01001631.1:241551-253911 GCA_002245475.1 Calephelis virginiensis | reverse complement strand
TTTAATCAAAATGAGAGTTTAAATGTTACATTTAATTTAATAATGTAAAAAAAAAATGAAAAAAAAACAAAAACAACAAAAAACATACAATATGTATTGGTATTTTAAACAATATTAACAAATATTTCGGTTGTTTTGGTAAGGTTCTTTAAGAGGCCACTAATTTTTATTATTTGATCTCATAACGTATCTTATATACGTATAGATATCTGCACGTGGAAGTGAAATGTATTGAGATTTCAAAGACGACCTTAATTAGATTTGATATGTATATTAAACTAGTAAGTTTACATGTTGTAGGTTGCTGTTTGCTTTTGTTACATTTTTAGAAAAGGTGATGAACTAATTTCGCTAAAATATATCGCCTTTGTGGTCTAGCGGTTCGGGTGTTGGACTTGACTGCATGAGGTCCCGGGTTCGAATCCCGGGTCGGCCAACACAAAGAAAATTGGATTTTTCCAATTTTCTAATAAAAAAGGCTTGCCACCTATCACATTGTGGGACTTAGTGTCTTCGGCTAGTCGTGGGTGCCTTGGTTGTACCTCTGCCTACCTCTTCGGGGATATAGGCGTGAAGATACTTTTATATTCTTGACATAGAATACATTTCCAGATGGGGAAGCTCGGCCAAGGTAAACACAATATTTGTCTTGCAAAAGAGGGCTATACGGGCAATTTATAACTTAGGCCCAAGAGCCTCAGGGAAAGTTTAAAGAAATAAAAATTCTAACGGTGACTTCTCAATATATTTTTGAAAATTTGATATATGTCTATAAAAATATAAATTTGTTTAAGAAAAATTGTGATGTACATGCTGTAAACACAAGGAATAAAAACAATCTTGTGCATAAGTCTCGTCTCCACAGAATCAGTTATTCTTTCATGGGCCAAGGTATACGTTTTTACTATAAACTTTCCGAGCATATTAAAGACTTATCATTTAATTAATTTAATAAATGTATTAAGATAAAGTTGTATGGTTAGGGTTATTATAAAGATTTCAGAATATTAAGAAGACAGAAATGCTTGGGATTAATTGCTCCTCATGCCAATCTCTGCAAATTATTTGTAAATGTAATAAACTTTTATAAATTAGATTTATAAGAAAAAAGACAATCCCGCTGAGTTTCTTTCGCCGGATCTTCTCAGTGAGTGGCCGCGTTCCGATCCGGTGGTTGGTTTTAGAATTATATGGACGCGTTACAAGAATCTTTGTATAGATCTACGTAATAAAAGCTATTTGGAATTTGAATTTGAATTGATGTATATCAGTTTACAATTTACGGAGTAATCTCGTAAGTACAAAAAACACATAATTTAGGTACCTCTTTCTTTGCTATCGGTTAAAATATTGTGATTTACTGAAAATCATGCAGCCGCGTAAAATCATGCACATCATTAATATATTGCAGTCTTAAAATAACAAAGCAAGCAGTAGCCCAAAAAAACTACTGGACACAGTTGTAAAACCACGAATACAAAAGACGTTTGAAAAACAATACCTATGAAAGGGCACAAAGGTGACAATACTGACAATAGAGTCTATGGGAAAGACACAAAAGTCGACTATATTTATGCATTGTTTGTTTAGCTACTAAGAGGTGACGGTAGAAAACAAATAGCGCTTCTTTATTCAACCCTTCTTAGCCACAGCCAGGTTTGTTAGACCCGAAGCGTCGTTAAGTTTCCTCACAAACTTAATGTAATTGTAAATTCGATGGGGGTATTTGTAAAATGGTTCGTATTCTGTTTTTCACAGTTCTAATTGCCTATTATAATGATACTTGATACGTCTGGTGAGCCGTGTGCCTATTCCTGTATAGAATTACTGAATCAAATCTTAATGGTTTAATGAAATTAAAGCTTTGTTCGGCGGTATTTTTGTTTAGTATGCAGAATGCAATGATTTTTTCGTTGTAGCTTCTTTTATTTCATACAAATAAGGATTTTGATGACTTTTTACAAAAGTAACGGTAATATTTAGGCAGGCTATAACATTTTGCAACGCATCAGTTTTTTTTTCATTTCAGACATATTTGAAGAGTTAGTTGACTAGTTTTTTTTTTACTAATTATTTAATATTCCTTTACATGACAATAGAGAAGAGATCAATTAATATGGAAGCATATTAAAAATTATGGAAGCTAAAATACGCTATTTATTTATTGATTTATTTAATCCTTTATTGCACTAAAATAAATGTACAAAGGCGGAACTTAATGCCAAAAGAGCATTTTTCCCAGTTTACCCTGGATAATGGTGACAAGACACACATGGGATAGTGCACAAACATTTGACAACAGAAAAAACAAATTTTACAACAACACAAAAATGATTACAGTTAATAAAAAACAGTTTAGATTCTAAATTTACAAAAGAAACTAAAATAGAATACAATAGATAATTCTAATAATAATGACAATAACAGATCTACATAATTACCTGTATATAGTGTGAAACTATATAAATACAACAAAGATTTATAACAATGTACGAGTACACATAATGTATAATAAAAATAAAATAAACTAAAGATAGGACTAACACTATAGTAATATAAACTTTAACACAGAAACATATATAGAATATATATGTAAAAAAAATGTTGGTCGGGATTGGAAATATAATATAATAGGCTTGCCACCTAACACATTGTGGGTCTTAGTGTCTTCGGCTAGTCGTGGGTGCCCTGGTTGTGCCTCTGCCTACATACATGGGCGTGAAGATATTTAATTACACTATATTTCAGTAGTTTTGTTCTACAAGTACATTTTTATGAAAGATAGTATCAGTTCTTGGTTTTAATAATAAAAAAAGAAGACAATCTACATTTTATTATGTGTATTTACATTGACATTGACTAAATAAGGTCCAAATCTCATATAAGAAATGGAGGTGAAATTTATGAAGTTCCTGGATACATTTTTGAAGTGCGTTTTGAAGAAAATAGAAAGACTAATAATTCTGCGACAAGGCTCGAGATTCATTAACCTGGCAGCTTTTAAAAGACTAGCATAGTTTTGTTTTTTACCAACACCGTGACGGTGGTAGGTTTGAAGATTCGCCTAGATTTAACAAAGATGAATGAACTCTTTGGTGTGCACACTTTAACATCCAAATTAGTCAAAACAAGTATATATTACCAATAAAATATTGCAGTAAGTGTAACAAAACAAATTAAAAGTCATGGCATCCATGTTGGGAATACACTTCTATATAGTTATGTCATAAATATACACACTAGGAACATTATTAAATAATCACTGTTAATAACTATGAAATAATAATTTTCAGTGGCTATTGTGCTGATCTTAAGCAAGAGACTTACCTGATATGACCGGTCTAACCGACCCGATGATGCATCTATCACATTAATAAACCTTTTTATAGGACCACCTTTGTTTAACCCTTTTGTGCTTTTGTAAATTTATACGCGTCCGTCCATTAACTTCTTCAGTCCTCTATTGTCATTTTTGGCTATGCTAATCATGGTGCCGGATATTCGGGACTGTGACTGATTGGTTTGAAAAACTTTCTCATATACGGTCATCTAATGATGTCTCAAAGAAATTTGCATATATTACGTAAGTAATTTTTCGTGTCATTGTTTGAAGTGAGAAAAAAAAGGGTTATTAATGGTCTAGCATGACTTGTTCGCTTAAGAAATACTTATTTTTTTGTACTTCTAACATTCTGCTATTTTTATAAAGAGATTTCAGCCTTTTTTTGTTAAATTTAATGTGATATATTTGTACTCATATTTGTTCTTATTTTTAAAGTATTGACTGAACTGTTGAATTATAAATGAATCTACATAATATATAGAAATTATAAATAAGTATAGATATATGTATTTTAATAATTTTTCTATGACTATTCATATTCTTTTACAAACATGTGTTTAATAAATAATTTAAGTGCAATAAAACTGCTAGAACCTGTATGGAGACAGAAGAGACATCCTCCCACGTGATCATCCGTTGCAAGGGTTTGAACAGCTAGTGGGTCAAGTACCTCGGTTTATCGAGGTCACTCCCAGAACATCCAGCGATGTTAAGAAGTTGTTGTGCCTCATGGAGGAGTTGGAAAGGCAAGAGTAGAGCCATTCCATATCTCTGACGCAAAATAGGCGGTAATTCGTCAAGTTGCGGAGACCCGCCCACAAAGAAGAAGAAGACTGTTAAAAAAAATGCGATTTTATACATGTTCCTATTTGATATTTTTTTCGAAAGTTTTACATCATAATCATTTTTTTTATTAATTTTTAGATGTTTTTATTAATATTAAATTTGTTTTATTTACATACAAATATCTGTATTCCTTGGTCACCAAACGACGCGTGAACTGATTGAACAATTTCCCTCGTTCTTTTTTCCTTAATCATTGTCAGGAGAAGGTCCTTACGAAAGAAAAAAGGACAGAAGAACGTCTATCCCGTCAGCTAGTACTTTTATAATGCACGAGTATGATAAAAGAGTGATAAAAACAGGCATTTTGAAAGTTTGTGATTACACCAGAAATACCCAGTGTAACTCTAAAAATAATTTATGATGGCACACTGTTATTTTCTAATGTTATCTTTAAAAATTTCATAGAAGAACCATTTTCTTCTAATTTGTATAATAAATTAACTGTTAATATATTGCATTCTTTGAAATCTTTGGGCTTCTTTTATGATGAGATGGTTCTTAGCTATATTAGGGATAGGTTTTGTCGGAAGTTATTTTTTTTTAATGTTAGGATTGATACATGTATTAATAATGGTGTCATTATTTGTTGTTTTTATGTCATTTAATTATATTTGAGCCTTTTATTGTTCGATAAATGTTTTATACATTTGTTACCCAAAACTTAGGATTTTTTTATTATGCTACCTGTCCCGTGAACTTCGTTCCACCCGTTCAGTTTGTAGGGAAAATATTAAATGCTATTTTTTCCACATCTTGAAATTTTCTCGGTTTTTTTCTTCATAAGAACCTTCTCCTGACAATATCTAACACAGTAAAAAAATAAATAGCCAAATCAGTCAAGTTGTTCGGAAGTTATGAGCTTACCAACACATTCAGCAATTCATTTTTATGTTAAAGATTAAACATTCACATTCATTACCATGTACTCACATGTTGCTTGCTTTTGTTTTGTGTTGCCAGTGAGCTATATTGTTAATTATCAAATCAAATTAGCTTTTATTACGTAGATCTATACAAAGATTCTTGTAATGCGTCTATATAATTCTAAAAACTACCACCGGATCGGAACGCGGCCACTCACTGAGAAGATCCGGCGAAAGAAACTCAACAAAAGTTTATTACATTTACAAATAATTTGTATAGATTGGTATGAGGAGAAATTAATCCCAAGCATTTCTGTCTTCTAAATATTCTGAAATCTTATAATAACCCTTACCATACAACTTTATTTTAATACATTTTTTAAATTTATTAAATGGTAAGTCTTTAATATGCTCGGGAAGTTTATTGTAAAAACGTATACCCATGAAAGAATAACCGATTCTGTGGAGACGAGACTTATAATATATAATATCTATTAATAAATGTACTTAAATGTACTTAAAAATAAATGTACTTAAAAAGGTCATACTTATAAGAATACACACTTAACCATTAAAATAGCTTGAGTGGTCAATTTTATGGAGAAACCCTTAATTTACAAAATCAGTACATATAATATTCAAATCCACATTCATCAACACATCAGCCGAAACACGCAGGGTTGTCCCCAACCCTTCGCCGCGACCCGACCGCAGGGCTTTAATAATGCATCCCCCATTAGTTGCCCACAGATGCTGTACCCATCTTAGAGTAATTCTAATTGCTTAAAAAGGGTTCGCTGGATTACTTTTCCAAATTTCAACACCTCGTTTTTACTTACCTTTCCTTCTGAAAATTAGCTAAAAATTTGGTAATGAAATGATAACAAAGGTGTTGTTTTATTCAAAATTACTTTCGAGGAAAATGATGGAAAAACAGTTTCCATTCGTGGATTTGACTGCGTCCAAATTTATATACTTTTTTAAATTGTAGCCTGTGTATTATTCTGATGTATAAACTATACTCCTGTACAGTTTGTTATTACTGATGAATTAAAAATAGTTGGTAGTTAAGGCGCTTATCGTAACTGTATCTTTAGTAAAACGTTATGCAGTTACCTAGTTTAATAGTAAAATTATCTTCACGCCCATATCCCCAAAGAGGTAGGCAGAGGTACAACCAAGGCACCCACGACTAGCCGAAGACAGTAAGTCCCACAATGTGATAGGTGGCAAGCCTATCGCCAACCGGGCAAATTTCCAATCCCGACCAACATTTTTTTTTAGAAAATTGGAAACATCCAGTTTTCTTTTTGTTGGCCGACCCGGGACTCGAACCCAGGACCTGCAGTCATGTCCAACACCCGGACCGCTAGACCACAGAGGCGAGAGGTAGTTTAATAGTAAAGGAACATATTGTAAGCAACCAAAATACCAGGTAAAGCAAATACATCTAAATAAATAAATAATAAAATAAATTAATATCCCTGGAACAAATTACACAAATTGAATGTAATCCCAAAGTAAGAAAATTATATGCTTGTGTTATGGGTGTTAGTCAACGGTACTAATACGTAGAAATACATAAATAGATACGACACCCAGACCTGGAAATGCATACATCTAAATGTTCATCACACAAATGCCTGTCCCATCGGGAATCGAACCCGAGCCTCGCAGTTGATCGGTGTAGTTAGGCGTGTACGCTAGCCACTCGAACAACGAGGAGGTCAAAAATAATAATACACAAATTGAATATTGATTCATAATGACACGCTTCAATTTCTATAGTACAGGCTAATTCTAGTTTAGACATATTAGAATTTATTGTGAAAAAGTTAAAGTTTAAGTATCTTCACACCCATACTATATATATATATATATATATACTATACATAATTCCGAAAAGGTAGACATAGGTGCAACTAGATCACCCAAGACACGGTAATATTATCTATACAGTATTGTAACTCGGCCGTGTCCTTGAAATAAGTGCCTACAGAAGCGCGGTACGTAAGCATGAGATAGGGCTGTCTCTGTCGCCTACCAACAGTTACCTACCTATGTAGTTTTGAGATTGTAAATTTATTACTTTTGTTTATTAGCACAGATAGGTACTTAGTAACACTTTAAAATATTAATATGATTACTAAAATACTTTGTGAGTTGAATAGAAAGTGTGCAATAAAAATGCAAGTGGTTTTTTTTGATTGACAGATTTAATTAAAAAACCATGATTATGTATGTGACTTTATTACAAATCGGTGTTTTAGATTTGCGACCGAAAAATATTTGTGCCTTAACTGAGATGTAAGAAATGCTTTGTTATTATATTTGAGTGTATAAAAAATCCGCTTTCGAATATAAAGTGTGATGTAAAATTTTTTGGGAAATATAGACAAGGAGGAGAAAAAGGAATATACTTGATTATAGATACTTGAAGCTACTTTACAATTTATATGTTTAGTTTTAAGTGAAGTTCGGAATATAGCCTCCATTTTGTCTATGTATTTCACGACATCATCGCTGGGTACAATTAAAAATTTGCGAAGTATTCTTACTATAGTCCCGGTACCTTAAATAACAAAAATAATCTATAATCTAAAAAAGGTATCTCTGTGTGCGTTATTGAGGAATTCATGCAACCAAAAACAGTACAATATATTCTACTTGTCATGTTAAATAGCTACTTGTGCTTATTTCGAGTAAAAATTCCCGCAGTTACTGATTGAAAACCAGCACACGGTTCGTTCGTCACTGCGGCACACTCGCTATTGTAGCATGCCGCGTGCATGCCCTGATCCGAACGCGTAGGTATAGCTCGCGCGTCGTCCTTTTATATGAAGTTAGAATACTGTATTTATAGATAATATTACCGTGCCCAAGATTTGTCGAAGTATTACTCTATAACTTTATACCGATTTTAAATATTAAGTTTTTTGAATTCGCCTCATCTCTGCCAGCAAAACAAATTTTTAACAAAAAAAAAATTAAAATATGTTGCCAGAATTCATTTAATAAACATCTAAAAGATTAATTTTAAATACACAGACTTTGTTGGCGAACATAACATGACTAATTTTTAAGTAAGCAAGTGATAAATGCTTTTTAGTCACACACTATGATATACCTCCGGTCAACAACAATAAGTACACAATCTCACTCATTAAATATCAAACTAGTATAATTACCTAACTACTAATTACTAATTAAAACTTACCATCTATTAAAAAAGATCAATGAGGTTGATCAATATCACTTGTCATTTAATATATACAAATCTTATAGTACGTACAGCGAAACTAGTTAGTTAAAAGAAAATAATATTGTGAAAATTACTGGTAATATTCCACGTCAAGTATACCTTGTATCTACAGACAATAAAAGTTGAAATAGTTTTCTATCTACACGTAAAAATAATATACTTTCTTAGTTTAGTTTTTCATGTCGAACTGCTTTAACTATCAAGTGTAACAAAGCTGTACGTGACTAAAACAGCATAAAATAAAATTATTATTCCATAGACTTACAAATACGCGGACATAACATAATTCATTTTGAATTATGCGGCGACTGACGCTTTCAAAATAAAGTACTGAAAAATATACAGTGAAAATTACTATTAATATTCTACCTAAAGTATACCTTGTATCTACTGACAATAAATGTTGAAATAGTTGGTTCTTTTTTTTCTATGTATTTTCTATGTACACATAAAACCTATCTACATTTACGCATAATACCTAGTTAGTAAGGTTTTCAATGTCGAACTTCCTCAACTATGACAGTAAGTAGAAAAAAGCTGTACGCGACTAAAGCAGCAGAAAATAATTATTATTCAATGGACTTACAAATTCGCGGACACAACATAATTAATTTTTAAGTATGCGGTGACTGACGTTTTTTTAAAGTCACAAGAGTAGGGCACATCTGGGCTTAACGCTAATCTGTACGCCATCTCACTTGTTAAATATTAACGTAGTCTAATTACCCCTCTTGCCACCCCCTCTAATGGCTTTTAAAACTGATTCCCGCCCAAGGATGCGTATTTGATGACAACTTTCGTCATTTTGCGAGCTTTATAACGAGCGTCCTCGGAGCATGAGGCATTTTACACTTTAATATCTTCCTTGCTTTTATTAAAAAGGTTCTGCTTGGACATTAACATATCACGTAACTAGCTGTTGCCTGCGGCGTTGCCCGCGTGGTTAAAGGTCTCACACGAATATTTTTTCCGGATAAAAACTATCCTATACGTTAATCCAAGTTATGCTCCATGTGTGTGCCAAATTTCATTGTTTTTGTTTTTGTGTGAAGGAGTAATAAACAAACAAACAAACGTAAAAACTTTCGCATTAGTAGGATGTGATCTATGTTTTACCTTTTGATGATATTTTTATGGTATGTTATGGTAGTAAATACAATGCGAATGTAGATGGATATAGGTACCCGGGGAGACTTACGTTGACATTATACAATCAAATAGCTCGAGTGTTATCCAAAGTGCTATCCAAAATCAAGAGACTCTGAAACCAGTGTGTTTGTATAAAGGTGGTAATGAATGTAGAGGAAGCCAGCCAGGTCAGCCTGTATCGTGAGGTTTGGCACTTGATAGTCTATGTTTACCCTAAAAGAGACTTGGCGTGAAGATATGTGTGGTGGTATTTTCTCCACGATGGAGGGTTGGAACTTAGATGTCTAGTATTTTAATTCCCATACACATGGGCTTTGCAATTCCTCTCACGAGAAATTTCGGTTTTGCAAAGAATTTGTCAGTGCATTGTTAACGTAATTAATGATATAGCGACAGATTCGTCTGTTTGTTCATCTGGCTGGCGGTTGCTCTGCAAACAGGTCATTTTCTAAGTAAAAGGGATCGTTTAACAGTGACACAATCTTAGAGTATATATTTGAAAAGAGAACGTGTACCATACGAGAGAATTATTTAACTGTTTGCTTAGTAGATGTTGGTCATAAGTGTTAAGATCACTAATTTATATGTAAGTTTCTTCCTAAGATTAACCTATTTCTTAAGTTCACCTAAAATTAGAACATTCACTGATGCATATTTGTCTTTAATGTGTCCTGTTTAGTTTTCTTGCAAAACGTTAATTTTTTTTGCAAACCATATCTTACTTATATGTTAACAGTGATATTGGTAATTACACGATTTTAATGTATGTCTCAATAGTTTTGCCTATTTCATTACCTTTGACACGGTATCTACTGAGTACTGAAGACGTGTATTTCGTTTGTTTTGATTAAGATAGTAAAGTTGACGATGTGAGGCACATTCGAAAATTGTCACTTTTCATTTTAAACATAAAATTTCTTTATCTATCTGCCTTCCTGACTGCTTGCAATATGTGAAATGGGTAATTACCAACAAGACCACTGATGTGTTAGTATTGACCTAGTTAAGAATGTACCATCTATTCACTGAACTATAACTATAATGAAATGAACTATAAGTGCCGTCATAAACACAGTATCAGTTCCAGTCCAATGAGTTCTGAGAGACTGTGTCTTCTTGTATTATACAGAAACAGTGTTTGCTTGTATGCCCTCCGTTAATATAAAAACAATATCTTTGAAATAGTATTAAGGTAGGATTATTATACATGCATTGTAGATGATAAATAATGATTCTATATTTTTTCTTAGTGGCATAGTGTACTCTATTGCAACATATTCTCTAACCACTTAACACTATTACCGCCTTACTAATGGTACTGTGACAATCATTCTGGACCATTAGATGTATCATTAGCAGCACCGTTTTATTTGGTGTTTATTTTCTTAAAGTCTCGGGTCGCTTGGACCGGCACCGGACCGCTGTTGGGTTGATATCATTAATCATTTCGATTTCGGGAGTTAAAATCGCGATTTTAATAGCAATAAGCAAATATGTTGAGAAAAACGTACCGAAATCATACAAACAGCTGTATTGAAAGGTCCTGATCTTAGAAGGGATGATCTTAGAATTAAAATGGGGTCGTAGGATTAACTTCTGTAACTTTAGGGTCATGTTTCTGCTTGATCATATTTTGATATATTTTGTGAATATGTACGTTAGAGAACTTGTTTCATTTAAGTAGCATTCATAGTCTTTGTAATATCCGGCCCAGGTTGTGAAATCTTGGAACAAATTTCTATCAAATTTCAGGAGAAAGAAAAAGTAACATACACAGGAAATGACCGAAGCTGAGAGCGACTTTTATTTATTTGTTCAGATTTGTACTGATACTTTGAATTAGCATGTGGATTAGAATATAATCCAGAGATCTAAAATTAAGGTCCTAAAGTAACCGTACCCTAATGTGTAGACAAAATCTGAAAATCAGGCGATTAAAATAAAAAAAAGATACTTAGAGCCCGTAATAAAATCCGCTTGCTACATATAAAACACCGTCTATTTTATTACTGCAAGGTCTGGTTAAAGGTTTTTGTGATGGTAAAATATTTAAGGAACCAAGTTTCAATAGTAAGTGACAGTGCAGAGTACGTACCTAAAGTAGGTACCTAACTCAGAGATGTCAATAAACTATATTTAAGCTACAATTTTGATTTAAATGGCAAGTGCCATATTTCCAAAAAATAACACAAACGTTCATAAAGTAAGGTAGGTAGATTAGCGGTACAGAAAGGAATTAAAAGTTTCGCCATAGGACTTGAATCCTCAGTAGCTCAAATGGCTAGAGCATTCGTCAGCTTGTGACGAAAGGGTACAGGTTCAAATCCTGCCCGGAGTGAAATTTTTCTTTCTCTAAAATTTGGAGAAATTTAACCCAATTACAGGGCAAGTGCTAAAATAAATAAGGTAGGTAGAGTATTTAAGGAACCCAGTTTTAACAGTAGGTAATAAGTAGAGCGTAGGTTGGTGTTATTTTATGTTATCTTAGTGTTATTTTTGGTGAGGATGGCAAACGCAGATTGCTAAAAAAATAAATTTATTTTTTTACTTTATTTATTTTTTAAATTTTTTTTTTTTTATTGATACATTTATTTTTTTAAAAAACCTGCCAAGTGCAAGTCAGTTCAGTGGTCATAATCATTATCTATCTATTAAAATTTACGTTTGTTGTATGGGAGCCTCCTTTAATATTTTCTTTATTGTTATTTTATTATTTGTTTTGGAAGGTAATTTACAAGTAAATGTTCTATGAAAATTTGATGCGGTTGCCGTTTCTAATATTGAGCATAAAAATCGAAAAAAACACATTTATTGTTTGGGCTTATATTTTTTTTAAGTTTTTAGTATTTGTTGTTTTAGTGGCAACGGAAACTGCCAAGTGCAAGTCAGTTCAGTGG
>NJDC01001631.1:180349-221217 GCA_002245475.1 Calephelis virginiensis | reverse complement strand
TCTAACCAATTGAGCTACTGAGGATTCAAGTCCCGTGGCGAAATTTTTAATTCCTTTCTAACCCGTTAACGCGGGTAGTTATGTCCTGTAGATACACAATTCTGAGTACCGACCAAATGAGTTCATCAATTTATTTAGTAGTTTATTTCATAATTTCCTATATTAGTTATTGAAGGGCCTAAGAATTATTTTGTGATAATGAGTCACGTAAAACAAACGCGTAATTAAGTTTACAAATTTTTAAATAGAGATGCTGTAAAAGATGTAAAATAAGCCTTTATTTTGCTAATTCCGCGTTCCGGAGGATTATTTGCCACAACGGTTACACTGCTTACGCGGAATTAGCAAAATAAAGCCTTATTTTACATCTTTTCCATGTTTATCAATAAGGCGGTTTGAGTTTAATGATACTCAAAGTCCAAACCGAAACACTACAATGTTAAAACGATATGACGATTGGATAAAACCCGGTTTTATCCAATCGTCATATCAATCCTGGTATAATGGATTTCCGCAAAGTAACGCCTGATTCAATAAAATAGAGATGCTGTGTTTTCAGGCATCGAGATACCACCTAACAATAGCTGTTAGGTTATGCTTATAGGAAAAAGGAGGAGCAACTTATATTTGTTACAGATTTGAATGCTTAGTAAATGTTTTGTATGTAATTCATTGCACCACAGACTAATACCTGTGCAAATGTTTGTAGTAACGTAGTAAAATGCGCTCGTCAGTGGTCTTAACAGTAGGTTAAGTAAGTTAGGTAGGTCATATTAAATCATATTTAATGTATTGAATTACAAAACTGGATTCGTGTGGCTGGGCCTTAAGCATGTCATGTATTATATAGGAAATAAATTACTAAATAAAAACTACAATTTTTCTGATGATTTTTAGAAAGATAAATTCACAAATTAAGTTTTATTCCATGAACACAGCAAATGTAAAGTATATAAAAGTCTACACACAAAATATAACACATCGTTGTTTTAAATGCATTTGGAATTATCAAAAAATTGTACATAGTGACAAATATAATATTTAAATAAGCACCACTAGCTTACAACTAGGTAAGCAAGTTTGTTCTAAAAATGCGTAATAATATTTTATCTGAGTTTTGGTGTAAAACGTGGATCATTTTTTAAAAGTGGCTTTTATTTTAAATTGAAATATATTAGGTAAAAATATTTTAAGCAAGAAATATAAAAAAAACTAAATTTGGAGAAAAGTTTGGATTGGCTTTAGAAAAAAAAAGATTTGATCAATATAGTTATCACAATTTGAAAACTTAAATAATTTTTTGTTTTGCTTTTGAATTTAAATGAAATTTTGGAGATCCACGTAAGATTTCATCCACGAAAACCTTAAACTAGTAATCTAAACATTACTCAGTATTTATTTTCATAAGTTTTTAAAACATATTTTGTTAATTATTGAATCGATGGGTAAAATACCATTGTCATGTGTAAAATGACTAGATATTATTCGATCAAACTATTAAACATTTTTAGTTGGGTTAAATTAAATTATGTTCAAACATCGGTAAAAGAAAACTATCTAGAAGAATGCCTGCAAAAATTGACCTTGAATTAGAAATTAGAAATTGAATATTTCAAATTTAATTTTTCTGAATTCCAATTTCAAAAAATTACAACTCGGTATTCGGTATTTTTCATTTACCGATTTCCACTGGTATCAATATTAGGAAAAAATATAAATATTGTTAAACTATGGTATATATTATGTAAAGTTTAAATTTTATTATCATTATCAAATTTATTATTTTATTATCAAATTTAATTTTTCTGAATTCCAATTTCAAAAAATTACAACTCGGTATTCGGTATTTTTCATTTACCGATTTCCACTGGTATCAATATTAGGAAAAAATATAAATATTGTTAAACTATGGTATATATTATGTAAAGTATATTATTGTTAAAACTTCAGGGCAAGGCCAAATTTAAACCCAAATGTTGACTGAGAGTAAGAGCTATCGTATTTCCCATGTATTTCCAGAAAAGTTGTATCTTTGAAGTTTCTGTGAAAGCTTTCTGACGAAATATATATTATTTCGAAACTTAATGGAGCCCCGGAGTTGACAATACGAATCTTTTAGGTTATTAAACGTCCTTACTCTCAATTCTATTCATCATTTGGTTACATACATA
This sequence comes from Calephelis virginiensis, assembly GCA_002245475.1. NCBI lineage: Eukaryota > Metazoa > Arthropoda > Insecta > Lepidoptera > Riodinidae > Calephelis > Calephelis virginiensis. The sequence continues at coordinate 219,046 of NJDC01001631.1, read as the reverse complement.
CATAGATATCTTCACGCCAAGTCCCTTACGGGGTAGGTAGAGAGTATCGAGTGCCAGACCTCACGATCCTGACAAGCCTGTCTTGCTTCCTTCACATTCATAACCCTTTTCATACAAACACGCCGGTTTCGGAGACTCTTGACACCACCCTCGGATAATATCCGATTGGTCTGATCGTGAAATGTCAGTCTTGGTCTCCCCGGGTTTGTTTTAAACCATAAACATTACACATTGGCTATTTAAATAAATAATAATTATAAAACTATATGTCGTTTTGGTTAATCAGAAATATTTTTTACAAGTTCGTAATATAACTAGATTTTTATTATTATAATGTTCGTAAACATATCATAAAACTTTCAAAAATTTTATATTTACATTTCTAGACATTGAACATTGCACGTTTAATAGTTATTGCGTATCAATCTAAGATTGCTTAATTTTGTGGTACAAGTAATGGGCGAGTAGCGGGAAGTACGCGCTCACATGAACATTGACAATTTGGATAGCGTCGTCTGTGTTGCCATCTCATTTGTACAGAAAGGAAAATGTAGCTGATGACGGATAGCTGCAATGATAACTGTAAACTGTTACTTTCTACACGCGTATGTGCGTCTACATATTTTACACGCTAACATTCTAAAAATTTTGAGTTTGTATTATGACATGATAAACATCGATTAAAAATAAAATTATTTGTTAAAGCCTTCGCGGTTGTTGTAGTTCTGTTCATGTAGTTATTTTAACCATTTTTTTAAAACATAATATGCATTAGTGGTGTGTGTGTTTTATGCATATGTGTTTATAGCAGGTTCTGTGACGCGTCAGTTTTAAATCCATTCTTTATATACGCCGGTAGTACAGGAATAAACATAAATTTATATTCAATATATAAGATCATCTGCTAAAGGCGGCAAAAGTTTATAAAACAGAAGTTATACACAGCTTTTACAGTTTGTTTGTAGGTAGTACATATTAATTTTACAAATAAATTATTTAAATATTTCAAAAATTTAAATTGTACACTGTCTCCGCTACGCGACCATATTTTGGACCAGCTTATAATAGTATAGAGTGAAGAAATGAAATAACATTGTTGAAGAATCATTCATCACAAGACATCGTAGAAAAACATGCCTCTATCTTATCACATTAAATATTAATTTACAATAAAAACATTTTATTTACAATATTAAATATTACCTTAACCTAAATATATTACAGAGGAACAAAATAACATCAACTAATGGACACTACAAATCCTTTACTTCAAGTCTGGCTGCGAACAAGACTCACTCCTCAAGTTCAAAAGATTATCAATCATCATGGAGGTCTTTTGAGCGGTTTTTTGAGTGTCACAGTTATTGCTTACATCATAAACTTCACTTTCTGTCGTTTTCGGCGGGTAAAACGCTGAAATCGGATCAAACGTGGCGCAAGAATCGGCTCTCTCGCTGTCTCTGCTTCTCCCGAAGTATTCTTCAGACGGTGTCGGTTCCGTGTCTTGGAACTCACTGGAGGAAGTCACGGCGTCTTCGGGCGCCTCGCGTTGGTACCTCAGGTCGAAACGCTGGCTTGGCAGATACGGCGGAAAGCCGTAAGGTGTGGATCAGGCCGCCGCGAGCTGTCTCCACATTGTATGTCACATGGTCGCCATGTATGGCCACGAAAATGAACTCCCTGACAACAGCATGTCTCTAATCAAGGTTTCAATGGGAGTCTTACCTACTAGCCGTACAAAGAACAGCTGTTCTATAACTTGTGAACTAACTGTGCGTAATGAAGGTAGTCGTAAAAGTAGCTTGCCGAATCTCGTCGGTTGGTTTGGGTATTGGCCTCTGCAGTACTCTTCGAGAGCACACTGAGACTTCTCTTGCAGATTTTCTATGTGTGTGACGTCAGAGAGTCCACAGGCATCTGCAAATAAAAGAAAAGCGAATGTTAATATTGCAGAATATAACTTGTCATGGAACAAGTAAAGAGACGCATCACATGTCAGATTAGTCATTGACATTATCTTAGCACTAATTTCGATTGTTCTTCAAACGTTCAACTGTTGTTTTTTAGGAATCGATTTTCCTGAACCCCTAATATTAGTGAACCATGATCACCAAATCAACCTTGTTAATACCTAGATATGTTTAATTAAAATATGTTTGAGCCAAGAGAAAAAATTCTTAGAGACAAAAAACATATTTATATATATTATTACGAGTAAAAATCAGCTTGAAATGTGAATATATTTAAATTAGGTTACTAATTAAAGTTTTTTTTTAAATTATTGGACGTTGATTAAAAGTTATTAATTCCCGAAGTGTTATAAGTATGACCCCTCATTGTGAATATATGTGATTCTTTATTAAAAACAGAGATGCACACGATGGTTCTTACCTACGTTACATACAAATAACGTTACTGTCCATAAAGGAAGTTGCATAGGTATATAAATAACTATTATAATATAATTACAAAAAAAATACAGGCTATGGTAGTCAAATGACAGTTTATTGTAACTGTCATTTGACTACCATAGCCTGTATATATATGTATAATGCCACAGATAACTTATTAAATTAACCATTAAGAACTTACTTTAACACTGCTTTATTTCAACTATCAAAATTACATATTATTATGTTAAAATCATACAGCAGGTTTGTTTCATAATACTCGAACAGAATAATAGTCTCAGCTATATTGATGGTTATTTGACAGATTTACCAACTACCTGATGGATAATTAGCACATGGGTGCTAAGTGCATCTTCAAATATTTGTGAAGTGTTTAAGTGTCATATATGGTGTTAGAATTTTGTTCGTTATATTAATCTATTCCAAAAAGAAGTATGATTTATGCGACCATTTTTTTAATCGACTTCAAAAAAACTTCAAAAAACAACTTTTTTATTTTTAATCGACTTCAGATTATCAATAATTAGACGGAGTGTTTTATTTTGTTTATTTGTTATGCGTTGAGTCAGCCGGAAATGCGCAGATTTTCGATGGTTCATTTTGGAAAGGAAGGACATGGTTCTGAGGTGGTCTATATAAATTTAATCAAAATATGACTAGCGGTTTGTGAGTTAGGTATACTTAAACATTCCGAAATTTTCATATGCCTCGATGACTCGGTGTTTTTTAATCATTTGTTATTGTTTCTTGATAAAATTCATACGGATGTCCCCCGAGAAATTATGACGTTCCTTTTGGAAAAAGAATTATCAAACCAGTTTGGCTACGCTTAAATTATTATATTTTTTGTAACATAACAGCAAAGATAAAATTTGCGACCCTCAGTCATGAGGAAACGACAGCACAAATGCAAGTTGTCTAAGAAATAATCCTTTCCGGTATCAACCCCAGAATAAAAACGTATAAACATAATAACCCGTGAACGGTCGCAGGCTGTCCTAATGCGATTAGGACCCTACCATTTGCGTAATACAGTACTGGGTGAAACATTAATATTTTTTATTGTTGTAGGCAACGAAATGACGCGGTAAACAAAATGATCATTATGTTGAACAGATGCAGCTCGGATGCTTGTGGTTCGAAGATATTATTACTTAGATGAAATGACTCAGAAGCGTATTTAAACATAGACATGTAAGTTTTTGTGTTAAAATGAAGACCCAAATGGCGCATTTAATGTTAGTATTAACAATTTTAGTAAATTATAAATCACAACACAGATCCAGCAATTATATCCTTATGATTTTGGAAATGTGAAAGGAGCAATGCTTTAAATCCTGAAAGTGCTGTGACGTTATTTGGATGAAATGTTATCTGAAGAGGGACTATAATGATAATAATAATGCAATAAACAACGTTTTAATACAACAGATTCTAAGAACATTAAGCAAAAACAATAGGCATTTTTAACAAACTAAAATTCGTATCTTATTATACGTGTATATATTTATAAAAAAAAAATTGTTTGTTCAAAAAATGAAAGTGCTATTCCGATGTCCCAATGAAGCCAAAAAACAGATGATTTCTTTTATAAAAGCAAAGTGTCCAAGAGCATGGACATTTAAAAATATTTTATGTAGCCTAGCTTACAACTAAAGAAGATTAAAAAACTTAGATATTTGTAGGAACATAGGATTAAATACACGACCACTTTTCATCAATCCAGCTACCATAAAACATTGAACATTAAATGATGCAAATGATATAATATGAACAGAGGCGTGGGCTCAGGAATTTCTCTATACAAGTTAGTTGAGAAATTGAATTCTTTGATGATCCTGTTAATTAGGATATATATAAATGATTATGTTTTAACAAACCAGTTGCTACGTAACATTAGACGGCTTAAAAATATTAAGATTTTTAATCAATTAATTAATAAAATTGATGAACAAAATCTAAGTTATTTTATAAAACATATAGGTAACGTATTATTACTTATAATCAGTGTACTGTTCTCACTGCTTGCAGAAATTTCTTAGATTCAACCTTTTTCAATATTTCTAGTAAAAGTAATTAATCAGAATGAGTCAATTGCCAATTGAATTATAATGACTTAATGACGGTCTCCAAATGTTGCTATTTCATATTTTAAAAATCTGCAATTAAGAAATACAAATTGTTTCAAATCATATCGTATTTATTCTAATTAAGGTATAAATACACGATCATGTTTCATCACAACAGCTGCCACAGAACATCGGACAATTAATACAAGTGAACGCAATTGGCGTTGCGTCATCCGAGTAGAAGGCGTGGACTTAGAATTAAAATTGATAGAGGCGTTTCATTACTTTAAATATAGGTCATAATAGCGGTAAGCTGTGGCTGGTGTAGCCACAGCTTGGAAGCGTCTTGGTGTTTATTTATCCAGACAGGAAAGTAGTTTTCTAAGTGCATATATATTGCGCACTATGATTATTAAAGTCATATATACTTTCACTGTTTCTTTTAAGTTTATCGGCTATGCTTCGTATAACATCCTTAGGGTCATTTTGATTGACTTTTTATGGAAAAATACAGTGATCAAGCTAGCAGCTTTCCTGATGGTAAGAGATATCGATGCCCTATATGTTATCGGTTTATTGCTATCCGTGACTGGGGTGTTGGGCCTAATGTGCTGGTGTATATGTATTGGCTACTCAACTTTCCGGCAGCAGGAAGAGCGAAGGCATTGGATCCGAGCAAGTTACATTGCACTTTACTACCGGTGGTCTCGTTGGTTATGACCCATGTACCTTTTTCTCGCCTCTTACGAGAGGAAGTGATACAAAAAGCACATAATTATAACTGATGATCACACAAACCATATCATCACAGTGTGTTACAAATAGAGAAACTGTCGAGCTCAAAATAGTAATGTGAAAGTGACCACAAGTTACTTTAATTTACTTTCAGCCTTCTTACTCTCCCTTATTATCGGATATAACATTATTAGGTACTATGATCTAACCAACGTAATTTTATTTTAGCACTTGCCCTGTGCTTGGGATAAATTTCTAAAAATTTTAAAGAAAGAAAAAATTTCGCCCCAAACGGGATTTGAACCTGTAACCCTTCGTCTCAAGCCGACGAATGCTCTAACCAATTGAGCTACTGAGGATTCAAGTCCCAAGTTTTTTTTTTCTTTAAAATTTATAGAAATACTATGATCTACATTGAAAATGTCATCTAAATTCGTTTAGTAGTTTCGGCTGTGTATTGCTAAGTCACTCAAGCGACGTTTAGTATCAAAAGAAACCTGACAAAGGTTTTCGACAGTTCATTATCGTTTACTTTGTGTCATTGGTAGAATATGACGTTCATTTAGATCATTTTATTCGTTGATGGTCCGTCAGATCCATTGGGGTCATATCAATTAAACTATATTACATTGTTACAACGGGCAGCGTAGGGTTAATTACTATTGGACGATTCCAACGTGATCTTGGACCAAAGATCAGCTCCGGTATTTGTTATGCACCATTCGATTTCAGTGCTTTGGGGTTAATGGAGTGACTCTTATCATGAGTTATCAGCTTTACAAATTCTCACGGTTGGTATTTAAATATTTCGTTTGGTATAATATTTATTACGTTTCATACTGAATGAGTTATTTTATTAATATCTCAGTTTTATTATTCGTAAAAATCTATAATAGATATTTATTAGCAGACCCGGCACGTCGTTGTTCTGCTACTTACTTTTAATGTGAAAATAGTAAAAAAAAATGGGCAGAGTCACCCTTGTCACTTAGGGGTATGAAAAATAGATGTTAGCCGATTCTCAGACGATCAGATTCCATATGCTCACAAAATTTTATGAGAATCGCTCAAGCCGTTTCGGAGGAGTACGGAATCACAAATACGAGAATTTTATATTTAACATATCTTTTATCGCGTCATTAGTACTGACCATTTTAGATTTGTATTCCTGATCATCGAGTATATTTAGCACTCCATATTCTCTGCTATCCCGTAATGCACTTGGCGTGAATATATGTATGTTATATTTAGATTAGGTTGAATGAATTGGTAGTGATCCTTAAAGGTATGAATCTTTGTTTTTATTGGTCATCGCTTCACGCGTGAACAGATAGAACAAATTTGATAAATCTTTTATCGTTGTACTAATTATTGTCAGTAGCAGATTTTTATGAAAAAAGGAAATGTAAATTTAGCGCAAGATTAAAAAAAAAGATTTGTCGGATTAGCTTTGTGTTTTTTTTGCCGATATTGTGTTCTTTTTGCTTTTCTTTTTTGTTAGGTTAATTTGCCCCTTTCTGGGGCCGACTAAGACCTTTAGGCCATGCTGCCACATCTTCCGTATTATTTAATTTTTATACAGTCATTAGTCACATGTCTTCCGTATTAATTAATTCTTATACAGTCATTAGTCACTATTTACAAAGTCACGTCAGGGTCTTGAGTAAAGCGGTGTTCACTTTACACAAGCTCACTGTGGGAGATTTGGCGGCAGCGAGGAAATTCACGATACACTAATTTCTTCATGATTATTACATTTGTGCACTTTCACTGAACAAAATTAAACTAATTTCCACCTAAATTAACTAATTTTACTCATAATTTACACTAAAATCAATAATTGTAAAAATTACCATCTTCATTCACGATGGCGCCAAAACTCCTTTTTTCTTTTCTTTCTTTAGGTTTTGGCCTTCACGTTAATATTTTGCCATTAGTCAAGTGGAAATTTGCATCAAATTTATATCAAATTTAATAAATTATAATTAGTCATCACTCATAAGTCGTCAGTAAGTCATGTCAGGCTCTTGTGTAAAACGGTGGCCTTTTTACACAAGCTCATGTAATGAGTTTTGGCGGCAACGAGGAAATATACGATACGCTAACTTATTCATGATTATTTCATTTGTGCACTTTCATTGAACAAAATTCTACAAAATGCCAAAATTGAATAATTTCACTCAATATCAACACGAAATTCAATAATTATGAAAAACCTTCGACCATCTTTTCTCTCGATAGCGCCAAAACTCCAAAGTATTGTGTTCAAAAATACTTAAAATGACATATTAAATTTCAATTTCCAATATTGCATGAATCGACCTACAAGAGTAACCCTACAGGCTTTTGTCAGAAGTGTAACGTCCAGTTGCAATAGCTTCATGGTTGAATCAGTTTTTCAAAGTTTAAAAATGAACATAGCATTGCAATGAATCAGAGTTTGGAGCAACATAGCTTTAACAGTATACATGTTGGTGTTAACAGATTTGACCCGCTAAATCAATGTCCCATCTGCAGTAATCAAACGATGAACGCACTGGCGCCATTATGACGGCTGATAGGTTTGTTTTTAAAAAGTCCTAAAAGAACATTCTTCCTTTTTTTCCCCGTGTTGGTCCGGGCTCCTTTGCAGAATAGACCATCTGCCTTCCTGTCAGGCAGCTCGTAAAAGGCGAGCATAGGCTCACCGTCACTATCACCGTGACATCTGACTAGGTGGTCGAGTCTCGCAGCGACTCGGCCGGATTGGTACCACCGCCTTACCTATTCCTGCCGCCATAACGTCATGACGTGCTCCGGTTTGGAGGGTAAGGTAGCCGGTAAACTTACTTTTGCTCGAAGACTAACATCCCGGTCTCAGGTTGGCAACGCAAAATTACCTCCTTTGGGTGTCTCTAGGCGGCGTGAATTTCTTACCGTCTGCTTGTTTGCCTTCCAAAATCATAAAAAAAAAATATTTGGAGTAGATACTAGGCTACTTTTTAATCAGATATACATATTTACTAGCTCCCTAAGGCGAGCTCAATATCTTTTATACCCGGGTGAAGCCACGGGCAACCACGTTAGATTATAAGCACAGTATAAATATGGAACAGTATGGAAACAAACCTAGTTAGTAAAATACCTACACTCTAATTAAGCAATAGGGTTGTCATGTCATTTTTTACTTTGACATTTGCTGTTTTGTAATGATTAATCTAAAATAGTATATATTAATCTAAATGGTTTCGGTTATCCGCTAATTCCAGCATAAAACGAATATGTTTTTTAAAAAGAATGCGGATAGATATATGTAATAACAACGTGACCACCCGTCTCAACCCGGCACTCTCTACTGCAACTACTGCAAGTACTGCAGGGCTGTACTGTAAGTATTGCGAGCGAAAACCGCTTATAAGCCACGTCGATGCGCATGTTTATGTGTGTGTTTCGTTTCGAACGTTTGTAGGTAGTATTCATACTATTTCATGTTTGTACTGTGTTATAAACCTACATAAGAGATACACAATCTTTTTAGATTTCTCAAATCACTTAAATAGCGTCACTTGACCAAATCATCGCTCTATTAATACCCGCATGAAACATTTAATAAGCGATCATTATTTTTATAAAAAATAAATATAGCGCGAAGGAATGAATGAATGAATGCGGGCATCATAATTTAATGCGCTCAGATATCACCCTTTACTTGATTGTTCAATGACCCTATTGGGATTGTTAGCAATCGTGTAATAATCAGTTTTTTTAACAGAAAAAAAGGCATTTACTGGATAATAATATAAATGACCTCAATCTATATAATTATACATTATATAGTTATTAATTAAGTAATAGCGTTTATTTTTTTAAGTGAGAGAGTCAGTAAGCACTCGGCTTTTCTGATAGTCAAAAAAGGGCCTAAAAATATCAAAGATGTTACAGGTGCTTCGCTGTCCTGTGAACGGGATTTTACGCCTATCGTGCAAGTCTACCAGCTACCCTATTCTCCGAACCGAAACACGACGGAGACATTTTTGTAGCACGAATAGGCAAGGCGATGAATCCATACCCAGGCCAGTAGCTGCGTTCTACCACTAGCGGTTTTATGATAAATTAATCATCTATATTAAATAAAAAGAATGAAATGTTGTCTATTATATTTAAAAGTAAGCAAGAGGAAAGTACTTAGAAATAGGAAAACTATAGACGAATAGACTTTTTTAAATAGCACTATCTATTTAAGCGTTAATAAAAGAGAAATTTACACAAAGGGATTAAGAAGGGATACCGACAAAATAAAATAATTACACTGAAATAGGAAAATTTACATTTTTTTCAACAAAATTAATAGTTTAAGTAATGGGAGAATCCGCAAGAAACTGAGAAGAACTGTCATTGATGGTGTTCTAAGGGTAACATAAAAAATCTAGAGTAGAGCGCTTCGTATATTTCTTGTGTTCTTCGTAAGGCCAAGTCTATTCAATTAATAAAAAAGCATTTTCACGCCCATATCCAGGAAGAGGTAGACAGAGACACAACCAGGGCACCTACGAATAGCCGAAGACATTAAGTCCCACAATGTGATAGGTGGTAAGGCTATCGCCAACCAGGGACATATCCAATCCCGAGCAACGTTTTCTTATACGTTAACTTATTTTCTTTTGTTGCCCGACCCGGGATTCGAACCTGGGACCTCAGGCAGTCAAGTCCAACAACTGAACTGCTAGACCACAGAGGCGACATTAATAAAAAAATAGGTACTACCTAAAGGATATAATATAATATACTAAAGTAGCTGGTATATATCTAGAAAAAATGTTGTTTTATACTTGTACAAAAATTTAATCTTATGTTTGAAATATTGAGCTGCGGTAGACGATTGAAAATTATTTAAAATCTAGTGTTTATGCATCCAAAAACTAAAAATATAGAGTTGAGTGATTTTATATTAAAATCTACAGATTAGAGTAACCGTTTTTACATAACAAACAACAACCAATAGATCGTACCCGGGAATACAATAAGATGACATTGTAGGCGTACAGCAGATGTTTACACATCCCAGGACCAGAGAATGGAGAGCATTAGTACCACAATACACAATTGGGCATAATGGATTTTTTCACCGAATCTTATTATAACTGACGTATGAGTATTTGGGAAAAGAAATATAGGTCGTTTTAACTTTGTTAGAAAATACAATAATATTGATTCCATTTAAATATTTTTTCTAATGCTTCAAAATTCATTTTAGTTATTTGATTGATTTTGAACTTAAATCGTCGCGAATTAATAACATTTTTAATTATTTATACGGGATACTCACGATCTCTTTTTATTTTATTTGTCGATATTTCGGCCTAGTTGCATAGGCCGTGGTCCCGTCGTGACCACGGCCTATGCAACTAGGCCGAAAAAATGATGTGATTGATTTTGATTAAAATGACGTGGTTTATATTTATTATTTATATATTATATGTCATTTAATAATGTGATCTGTCTCTGTGGTATAGTGGTCCGTTGTTGGCGTTTACTGTAAATGACTGGAGTTCTCTGCCAAAGTCAGTTTTCTGGTACAGTGTGAATTGGAATTATTCAAAGCAAGAGTAAATAGCCTTCTTCTAGCTAAGTGTGCTTGTCCCTTAAAGAGAGTCTCTAAGACTCTACCTATGCCTTCCATCAAGCGGGTTTCGACTCTTTACATTGATCTGTATATTTTACAAAATTTCGAGGACGACCAACTCATCAAGTATTTTCCGACTTTCTAACAAAAATATCGTTGCGCTTAATTGGTTGCGTCTGGTTGGCGATTGTTTAGCCACCTATCAGAATGTGGTTATTTACCTGCATGTTAAAGGATACGGTAAGATACACCAAGTAACAAAATTCGATGAAAGTTCGTTGAATACTTTCTTTGATAATAAACAAAACAAAAAAAGACTTAAAATCAGACTTTTAGCGACACATAAGCGAAGCCGCTGGCAACAACTAGGAAATTAATAATTATATTCAGAAGCACCCTATATACTTGACAATAGAGCTTTTACAATTGCTCAGTAATCTTGTGAGGAGATCGGAACTGAACAAATTTAACACCCACAATAGGAACCCGGTGTTTGTCATGATCTCAATCTCCAGTACACCCTCGCTTATCAAGATCTGAGATGTTTATACATGGTAATAATGTGTCACGTTCTAAAATACGTTCCAGTTCTTTGTTAATACTAGCTGTTTATCCAGGATTTCGTCAGGACAGGATAGATTTCCATACAAAGTCCTTTGGGGGATGAATTTTGAAAAAAATAGGCTATGTTTGAGCTCGGGTTTTAGACAATAGCATATGGAATTTCATCGAAATAGATTCAGCTATCCATCAGATAGCCATCAAAGCGTAACAAAACTAAAGACAGTCAGACTTCCCCGTTCAGGACTCTAGCATGGATGTGATGTGATTTTAAAGCTTTGTACATTTTTTTAAGAAAATTACGGTGAGTGTGATTGGTCTGAGTACTCTCTGTCCGCCCACAACTTCAAAAATCGCGAGGTTAGCAACACATTAGCTTTTAATTAAAAAAAGTAAGCGTAGACTGCGGAGGAATAGTAATCGTCGACGAGGTTATAAAATTCCTTAGAAACGCAAAGAAATAGTTACAAATTTAATACTTGTTTAAATTTTAAATATCACCTAGCAAACTACAAAAATTGAATATAACCTCAAAGTCTTAAATTGCTTGTCTTATGGGTTTAACTAATGATTAAAATACGTAAAAATACTTATATAGATACCAGAATAAATTAAAAAAACACACAGACCATACACAGACAGAAATGCATACATCACGGTGTTCATCACACAAATGCCTGCCACCATCGGGAATCGATCCCGATCCCCACGGTTAGTCAATGGATTTAGGCGTTTATACTAACCCCTCGACCAACGAGGCAAACCAAAAAAGAATCTCCTTAGCTTAAAGTTCAAGTACGTATAATTTAATTGTTCACATAAGCTTTCAATAAGATAAAACAAAACAATTGATTTTTAAGATAATCTCGTCAGCGCTTTTAAATTCTTATTAATAGAAGACTTTTGATCAATAGTCACAAATTGGAAACCATAAACACGAATAAAAAAGAAATATAAAATGTCATTTTTGATTTAACGTCTATTACGGTTGGAAGTTGTACAGATGTTGAACATTTCCAGATAAAGAATCTATAGACGCATCACATTCTAATGCCTTCAAATAGCATTAAATGGCGCGAAAAGAAAAAAGATGACATTTGTATTGTGTAACGAAAATTTTAAATAAACACCTTTTGAGTGGGCGGGCGATCGAGTATTTGTAAATAGATTTTATTATAAAATTATCACAAAGGTTTTTCTTCTTTTTTGGGAATCGAATTTGACACGTGCCTTTTCTGTTGTACAATGTCCAGCGCTAACAATTAGTTGTAAAGTTATTGCGTTTTTATTTTTTTCCATTATGTTTCGAACTAAGAGAACTAAAAATAATTGATTGCTACACGTATGCATTATTATGTACAGTATACAGTATTTATATACTATTCATCCAAATAGTATATAAATACTACGTAATATATTCATCATGAATGAGCAATTCAGCAGATTTTATTTTTTTTTTCTAATTTTTTAGTTATTTTACCCCTTTCTAGGGTCGGTTAGGACCTTTAGGCCATACTGCCATGTCTTCCGTATTAATTAATTCTTTAACAGTCATAAGTCACTATATACAAAGTCATGTTAGGGTTTTGAGTAAAGCGGTGGCTTCGTTACAAAAGCTCATTTGGTGAGATTTGGCGGCAGCGAGAAAATCCACAATACACTAATTTCTTCATAATAATTGCACCTGTGCACTTTAACTGAACAAAAATGAACTAATTACCACCTCAACTAACCAATTTTACTCATAATTATCACGAAGTTTATTAATTACGAAAAAACCACGACCATCTTCTTTCACGATGGAGCCAAAACTCCATTTTACACATTTTTTTGTTTTTGTTATTGTGAGGCTAAGGTTAATGGCGTTTACTGCCTGTCAAGGCCTTTCTGTACTCCAAATCTCAAATTGTGAAAACAACACTGCAAAAAAATTTCTGATGCCGTTCAAGGCACTTATTTTTTACAAACACAAGTAAAAAATACAGCTAAAATGGATTTTGATGATACTTTTTTGGAAAGGATATTATGCACTAAATAAATAACAAAGTGATGGTCTCATATTAATATTATCGATGTTAGCTTTGAGTTGCATTTAATAATATTTTGTTTGTAAATGTGTTATTATCTTTTTTTTTCATTTGTCAAATTTTGTCATTACTAAACTTCATCTGTCTTATTAATAAGCACGGACTAACGTAGGAGTAAAATTAAATTGATATTATAATCTGTATAACATTGTAGTAAAGACTATAATACCAGGTTGAACCTATGAGTAGTTAATTCCATATTTATTAATAGGACAGCATGTTTTTTTGTCATCATTAGTCAGGCTAAACTGGGAGAAAATGTTTACTTTTGTACATTTGTTTCAGAGCAATGAAGGATTTAAAAAAAAATAAGTACTTAATCGATGTGTAAATTAAATTGCAGTCTGTTTGTGCAGTTGTACTGTGCAGATTTTAAAACAGCAGCTTCTGCATAAATAAAGACAGTAACTTTGGGAGTTTAAAACTCTTTTATTTTGCAGATTGAAAGGAATCAGAAGTGTAATGTAATGTAGGATTACGTTCGCAAAATGTATTAGCGGCAAAAGGCGGGAAAGATGAGTTACTCGTACAATGTTTACAATAAAGGTTATCGCGACATCGGCGTGACACCAACACTGCGGGTGGCTACCACTGTTACTTTACGACTGGACGCGGCGCGAAGTAAATACTTTGCACGGTACGTTTGAATTTTAATAAAAAAAAAACGTTTGTTGAGTTTTTCATATGTTAAACTAGCTTACCCGGCGAACTTTGTGTCGCTTGACATTAACAAATAAATAAATATCCCTAGATAAGTCACACAAATTGAATCTAACCCCAAAGTAAGCATATTTTATGCTTGTATTATGAGTGTTAGTCAACGATACTAAAACATAGAAATATCTAAAATATATACATACCAGATTAAATTTAATAAACACGCAGACCTGGAAATGCAGACACAAATGCCTGCCTCGTCGGGAATCGAACCCGAGCCTCGCGGTCGGTCGGTGTAGTTAGGCGTGTACGCTAGCTATTCGACCAACGAGGCGATCAATATATTTATGAGATTATGTTGTATTAGGCGATCAGTAAGTTTGAATTTTAATAAACTAAAAAACAACTGTTGAGGTTTGTATGTATGTTATACCTACTAGCTCACCCGGCCAGCTTCGTATTTTAAGTTTGTATGGATTAAAGCATCGTTTTTCCGATTTCCCCCATTTAAGCACAATTGGTACATTCTTTTAGGCATGATACGATAACCATGCGAAATAGGGATTTTTTATATTTATTTTTTATGTACTTTTTATATATTTATATAGATGCAGATAGATAAAAACCTCCTCATTTCTTACTCTTATTTAAATAAAGCAATTACCATTATTTCTATCTAATATTTGTTTGTTAACCCCGACAAAACTTTTGCGTTATATGTAGCTAAAAACTATTTTGATCACCTTCGCTTCCAAATAAAAAATGTGCAACGAAATTGATCCATTCATTCAAGAGCTATGACACCACAAGCACACACACTGACAGACACAAACTGCTTTTTATACTAATGACAACGTCAGAGTATGCGAGACAAAAATCAGTAGTTGTTGGGAATTGATATTTAATTGTAGATTTGCTTTATAGACTAACATTCCAGACATAGGACAGCAACGCAATGTAACATCTGTGGTGTCTATAGGCCACAGTTGTCTGTTACCATCAGGTCTCCTAACAGGAGGTCTTGTTTTCTGACCTCTAAAATACAACAATTATCTTATCTATCGGTTTTGAACTAAGATTTAAATAATTAAAACTTTCTTTTTCATTAAATAAATCATTGTTTGATGATACCGCCCGCTAGTGCGTTTGCATTGCTTATTTAACATTAGTTTATTGGTATAGTAATAACATCATAATTAATATTTTTAATAGAAACGTTTTTTCATCACTGACCAAATTCAAAGTTAGTTGAGATATCTTTATCTAAAAACACATTAGCTTTTTTAAATTTAAGCCTAACCTTTTCAAGTTAAGGCAGTAAAATAACATATGATTTTTTTTATATTTTTATGCCTTCAATAACAGAATTGCAAATTATTTCGGTCGCTTCTGTAGTCTAGCGGTCTGGTCGGTATCTGACTTGACTTCTTGAGGTTCCGGGTTCGATTCCCGGGTAGGGCAACAAAAAAATATAAAATATGTAATTTCAATTTCCTACGTTGCCCGGCAGTGGATAGGTTCTCAGTTGGCGATAGGCTCGCTACCTATCACATTATGGGATTTAGTGTCTTTGGGTAGTCGTGGGTTGTGCCTCTGACTAATTTTTCAGGGACATGGGCGTGAAGATACTTTACTTCTCCAGCATATATCATCGTTTGTCTTACCATCAAGATAGGTCACATATCGCTACACATAATAAATATATTTACAACATTACTTAAAGGCAGAAACATAAATAAACACAAACTCTGACCTTACAAAACAAATATACCTCAGAACCTGTCAATTATGTCACAAACTTATTGCCTACAAAGCAGAGTTTAAAGTCGCTCCCGTGTACACAATGATTTAGCATCACAAAAGAACAATGTCACAATGTGTAAGTGGGTCAGAATGTCACGGGGGACTCTGGTGTCAGAGTGTCAGATAGTTTGAAAGTGTCAGATATAGCGAGGCCTGACGTCGAGGTCGAATAAAGCGCATCCTGTCTTTAGTATCTGATCGATCGTGTACCCCAGTTTAACATAAAAAAATACTAAAGTTTTTACTCCTTGTATTTGAAACGAATTATTTTTAAAGATCCCAAATCTGTGACCTGTTTTAACTACAGTTGTAAGTAGATATCAGTATAAAGTATAAAACAAAGTTGCTTTCTCGTATGTCTCTTTGTATGCTTAAATCTTTAAAACTACGCAATGGATTTTGATGCGTTTTTTTAAATAAATAAAGTGATTGAAGAGGAAGGTTTATATTATTTATACTCGTGCGGAGCCGGGGCGGCCGCTAGTTGAATATTAAAGTTATGCATAAAGTAATAATTTTTAGATAAAAATCTGACGATTTTTTTCTGTTCTACTATTTTATTTTAATGTGATTTTAGTAAAAAAATGGTAAGAGTCACCCTTTACACTTATGGGTTTTAAAAATAGATATTAGCCGATAACCATACCTACATTTACATAATATGCATATAAAATTTGGTGAAAATCAGTACAGCCGTTTCGGAGGAGTACGGTAACTATCATTGTGAAACGAGAATTTTATATATAAGATTTTATTGATAATAGAATTTACGAGCTATTTATTCAACTTTAATCACAATTTTATACGAAGATAGGAAAACTATTAGGAAAATCTTATCAAGCGTGATATAGTTAAATAAATAGCCATTAACATAGAAAGTGAGATAGGAATAATCGGGGACTTCACACGATAGCTGACATAAAACCAGTATAATCGAACCTCGACGATATCGCCGGGCGAACTATCAAAACTACATAAACTAAACACGTTTTACTAAATTATCGCCCTTCCTTCGAGTTGCAGTGGATCGCGAGTGTTTTGTTAACTATAGTGATTGGTCAGCAAAAACAATGGCTTGCAAAATGAAAACTGTCAGCTATTAAGATAATACGAGTGTTTGATTTATTAACTATGGGCTGTTATGGAGAGGTGTTATTATTTCTTAAATTTAAGTTGTTTTTTGGAGTGGGTGTTGCAATTTTGATAAATAAAACATGGAAAAGGCACTTTTTAAAGACCTGTATACATATCTATGTTTACGAGTACGTTTTTTACAATATAAAAAAGTATCTTTACGCCTATATCTGAAAAGAGGTAAGCAGAGGTACAATCAGGACACTTACGACTAGCCAAAGACACTTCCACAATGGTGTGGTGGACAATAGGTGGCAATAATCGCCAACCGGGCACATATCCAATTCTGGCAACGTTGTTTTTATTAGAAAGTTTCTTTTTGTTGCCCGACCCGAGGATTGAACCCAGGACCTCATGAAATCAGCCCGACCACAGATACATGATTTAATGATTAAATAATTATGATATAGGCATCTGCGACTGAACTAAAAATAACTAAAATAATCTGTCTTTACTAATAACTACTAGCTTTACCACTTTTAACCCGATTTACCAATCTCGCTTTACTACTTTTAATCCTTATGACAGCAAATAAATAGGGCAAGAGCCATTGCAACAGTGAATATCGAATACGACCAAATTTATGACACAAATTGAAACAGGCTTATAATAAATATTATAGTTCAATCCACATAATATGAAGCTGTATTTAAGCTTACTTTAGACTAGGACATAAAGGTCAGACATTTATGTTTGTATTGTTTACAATTCCTTCATATTTTTTTACATAGTTGGTAGACAGATGTTTAAATAATCAACATATATAAAAGAAAATTGTGTTAGTTACACTATTTAAAACTCAAGAACGGCTTAACCAATTTGACTGAAAATTGACAGAGACGCAGCTTAGAACCAGGAGACGAACATAGCATACTTTTAATCCTGTTCGACTGTGAGAAAACTAGGAAAATCAACATTTTTTTTCCAAACAACCTAAACGGGTGGTAACGAAGTTCGCCGGAGCAGCTAGTTACAAATAGCTTTATATAGATTTAAAAAATGATTAAACACTCGCTGGTTTTTCCCTCCTTTTGCTATGGCGGTGGCCACGTTAATATTTGTTTTGACTGGTTATAAATAAATACATTCTTTTGCATTTGTTGGACACAAATGTCTTACGTCTGCATTCAGAGAAGTTGATTAATATTTAATCTATCATTATGTTGCGATTTTGTACAGAAAATGTCGACTAACGGCCAATGTTAATAATGTATCTCAATCTAATGGATTTCAAGCAATCTAGATAGCTGCGTATCCGGCGGCCTATCCCATACCTAATTGCCATATTTATCCTGTCCACAGATATGTTATTGGCAAGCGATAACATAAAAATGGATCAAAACTTCAATCTTGGATTGAATTTTGGATTAGGAATGATTATTAATATTGGCCATTAGTGATAAAAAGATAATTGACGTTTATGAGTGTGGCTGATAGACTAGTGTGTATTGAAGGGAATGCGTCTTAAAAAAGTACTCCATGGTTCAAACTGGTATTGCAGGTGTAGGCTACACTGTGATACAGATTATGATCTCAAATTAACATTACTCTTACTTTAGTCTGTGTAGATATTAACATATATTATCTATATTTATTAATAAATAAAATCTAACTCTAAAGTAAGCAAATTAAATGCTTGTGTTATGTTGTGTGTTGTCAACGATTCTAGTACATAGAAATACTTAAACAGATACCTGAACAAACTTAATTAACACCCAGACCTGGAAATGCAGACATCTAAATGTTCATTACACAAATGCCTGCCCCCGTCGGGAATCGAACTCGAGCTTCACGGTTGATTGGTGTAGTGCAGAGGTTCCCAAACTTATTTCATGTAACGCCCACTTTGAAAATCAGTTGTTTTGTAGCGCCCCCCCCCCCTCGTTTTTTTCTTGTCAATATCCTCAATAACATATTTGTTGCGCCTAGTTAAAAAAAAAAACATTTTTTCAAGATTTATACCGCCCCCCTCTAGGCTTCCAGCGCCCACAAGGGGGCGTTATCGCCCACTTTGGGAAAGGCTGGTGTAGTGTGTACGCTAGCTACTCAACTAACGAGGCGGTCAATTAGATGGAAATGTACAGTGTAGTAGTGTGAAACAAGCTTAACAATCGGAATCTAACTATAAACTCAGCTTAAGGGCTGTTAGGTCGATATCAAAGAACGCGGAAGAATTAGTCTGGCCTAACGACGAAGTAAATCACCTGCTAGGCTGGATCCGAAGCTCTTTAGTGCACAGATAAAATTCAGTGGCTTAAATCAAAGTGGCATTGGAAATTTATTCCCGAGTTTCTTCGCTTATGTTTGTATGGCTTTGTTAAATAATATATCTATGATATAAAGAATATTCTTTAGAGAATAGTAATATTTAAAGTGTAAAGAAAATTTAGGAATTTATACTCTTTCTTGTAGGCACATTGTGAAATCCATTGTATGCATACTTACCTTATAACACTACCACTTTTACACAATACACTTTATTTAGTATTTTATGGTAAAATCCAGTTAAATGGTTTTACTTTTTATAGAATCAACAGGGTTTTACAACTGGAGGCTAAAAGTTCTACCTTATTTTTCAATTTCGAAAAAAGGAGGTAGTTACAGCATACACCATACACCTCCTTTTTACAAATTCGACTCGATTTTTTTATTATTTCTAAACCGATTTTATTTTTTTATTTGAAAAACTGTAAGTTCGAGGTAGTGCCTATGCCACCAAGTCCTGGTTTGACTCGGTCCAGACGGATTAACCCTTTTGATATTTTCCATCGTCGGCGCTTGGTAAAACTTCCAAATATTCATATTTTCAACCAAAGAAACACTTGTACTGTTTTACGTATCACTTATAATATATTACTTTTTAAATAGCCTACCGGTTTCACTTATACAGCATCATCAGGGCTAAATATTAATTAATATTTTTAGCCCTGATGATGCTGTATAAGTTTATAAACTTAACAAGTTTATAAAGTAATATATTATAAGTGATACGTAAAACAGTACGTACAAGTGTTTCTTTGGTTAAAAATATGGATTAACCCTTGTTTACCACCTATATTTACTATACAGGGCTTCCTATAACTTCAAATGAGAAGGAAAAGTTCTAAACTATGACCTAATGACAAAATACCTGATTGGTTAAATGAAATTCGAACTGCATTTGAAATCGATATAGTATTGAAAATATTTTATAGGTGGTGTTTCTTCGTAATTATATAAGGAGCGGTAGTTGCAAAAAATACAAATACTTTACCGAAAGCAATATGTTCATTTTCATCACATGAAGTCCGGTCCGGCATCGGACTTGAGTTCTTGAGGTTCCGGGTTCCATCCCCGGGCCGTAATATTAGAAAGTGTATATTTTCAATTTTCTAATAAAATAACGTTGCCCGGTATTGGATATGTGCCCGGTTGGCGATAGGCCTGCCACCTATTATATTGTAGGACTTACACGCGTATTTAAGAAGCTTACTTGCCTAAGTAATGAAAAAACGCTGAGCGAAGTACGAAATTTCTTTCATTGCTTTGGGTTTCTGACGTCAAGCAACCTAATTCATGAACAATTATTAGTTCAACATCAGTTATAAGTATAAGTATCTTCACGCCCATATCCCCGAAGAGGTAGGCAGAGGTACAACCAAGGCACCCACGACTAACCGAAGACACTAAGTCCCACAATGTGATAGGTGGCAAGCCTATCGCCAACCGGGCACATTTCCAATCCCAACCAACATTTTTTTTATTAGAAAATTGGAAAAATCCAAAATCTTTGTGTTGGTTGACCCGGGATTCGAACCTGGGACCTCATGCAGTCAAGTCCAACACCTGAACCGCTAGACCACAGAGGCTAAGTATTGTTCATGAATTTTAATAAATGCATAGCTAAATGTCGTACTTCGCACAGTGCTTTTTCATTACTTAGCCAAGTAAGCTTATTAGGGTGTTAGTGTCTGCGGCTAGTCGTGGGTGCCCTGGTTGTGCCTCTGCCTACCCATTAAGGGATATGGACTTGAAGATACTTCATCACATGAACTCCAACGGGTGGAATTTATTTAAACGTGGATAAAGTAACGGACAACTAGTATTATAGAGTGTAGTATTTTTAATAAGTTAATTATTCTCCGGAGCTCGGATGGGCAGGGTCCATTTGAATAATAAAGCGGGGATCGTACGTAGCGGAACAGGGAAAGATTGACGCGTTTCTGTTTCGGTGTGTTGTGTTCGGGGAAAAATGAGGGAGAAGCTTTTGTTTTTTATCAGTATACTAGCTGTTCCGGCAAACTTCGTTCCGTTCGTTCAGTTTGAATAGATAAAATTATATTTGTTTTTCGTAGTTTCTTCGATATTAAACGGGATAAAATGTACCCATTTCCCGGTTCTAAGTTACCTCCCACTCAATTTTCAGCCTAATTGATTCAGCCGTTCGTGAGTTATAAATAGTGTAACTAACACGTCTTTCTTATATATGTTACTAGCGGCCCGCCCCGACTTCGCACGGTTATGAAATATACATATAAACGTCCCTCTTCAGTCAGTTCATCTATTAAAAAAAACATTTAGGCATACAAAGGGATATAGGGACAGAGGAAGCGACTCTGCAAATTATTTGTGAATGTAATAAACTTTTGTAAATTAGATTGATAAGAAAAAAGACAAGCCCGCTGAGTTTCTTTCGCCGGATCTTCTCAGTGAGTGGCCGCGTTCCGATCCGGTGGTAGTTTTTAGAATTATATAGACGCGTTACAAGAATCTGTATATGGATCTACGTAATAAAAGCTATTTTGAATTTGAATTTGAATTTATACTATGTAGTGATATAGATAATATAGATTGTGAAGTTTGTCGTAGTTTTATGACACCATGTCAGTATTTGCTATATTCGTGAGTGGGTTTTGAGGGAAAGGTAAAGTAAACCAGAGAGTAAAATCCTAAACTGCAAAATTTGAAAATCCAATGATAATAATATCGTTGTCTATTGTTTGTTTTTATTTTCTTTCTTTTTCTAATGTTTTTATTATTGCTTGACTCATATTCAAATTAGAGCCAAATTGGATGCAAATCTAATTGCTCATTTACTCACTTGCTTTATATATTTCACTAGGTTTGACCTCAAATTTCAGAATATCAATGTCGAAATTCTCTTACACCGCTCGGAGACGTCAATCATCTTTTAATCAGTCATTAGGTCGATTTTTCTATGAAGTTAGAAGGCAAACAGACGGATTTCCTGACGGTAAGAAATCCACGCTGCCTATAGACACCAAAGGTAGCAATTGTGGGTTGCCAACCTGAGGCCGGGATCTTAGGCTTAGAGCCAAAGTAAATTTACTGGCTACCTTACCCTTCGGACGGGAACACGTCAACGGCAAGCACTGGCGTTATCGGGTTAGGACTAGGTAAGGTTGCGAGTCGTTACAAAACTATAGATACCACCTAGCCAAATATCATGGTGTTACTGACGATAAGCCTATGCTCGCCTTTTACGAGATGCCTGGCAGGAACGCAGATGGTCTATTCTGCAAAGGTCCCATCCGGTGTACCGGGCTACCAACATGGAGAAATTGTACAATATACTATACTATGTTACTGTACAAAATTGTGACCTAATGACAGATTAAATGTTAATTGATGTCTCTGAGTTCGACCGTTAGCTACTTATTCTTTCCGGTGTAGATATTATTAAACAGTACATTATTAGTAGTGACTGAGTTAGTTAGACTAGAGTTAGTTTTAATTCCTGCCAAAAAAGCGGTCGGTTATTTATTATAAGTTACTTTTAAGTGCTTATGGACGCAGTCTAGATCTTTTATAAGGTGTAGAGTGGCCTCTGTGGCCTAGCAGTCCGGGTGTTGGACTTGACTGCATGAGGTCCCGGGTTCGAATCCCGGGTCGGCCAACAAAAAGAAAATTGGATATTTCCAATTGTCTAATAAAAAAAAAATGTTGGTCGGGATTGGAAATGTGCCCGGTTGGCGATAGGCTTGCTACCTATCACATTGTGGGACTTAGTATCTTCGGCTAGTCGTGGGTGCCTTGGTTGTACCTCTGCCTACCTCTCCGGGGATATGGGCGTGAAGATACTTAGAGTCTACTATACTACTATTAGATTACTACACTCCATCGCAACAATGTAAAAAAATAAAAGCTAAAATGGAACTATTGTTAAAAAGATTCCATTTTTAAACACAAAACGGGAGCTCTACATAAAACCTTTTTAGCGAGATAAAAAGCATGTGACAATAATCGGCCCACTCTGCGTTATCCGCGCGAAGTGACTTTTGAGGTATCATCGGTGTCAAGTGGGCACTAGAACACACTACCGCCCTCTACATCGCCACTCGTACGTGATTATATCGCGAAATGTCAAAGTGCAAAGATCGGCCCTTTGTATTATGCATCCATCAGTCAATGTTCAGGACTTTGATATATTCATTCATCAAAAAACTGCTTGAGGCTTAGTGCGCGATTAAAATAGTCCTGAAACTATTTCCCCTCCAGTAGAGAGGAGAGTGAGTGCAGGGAATAGTGTGAATGGGGCGTTGGGTAAGCTATTCCAAAGCGAGGTTTTGAGTCAAAAAGCTAAACTCGCTTTGCATAATTCTGTGCTTATTCCAACGTTACTGTATGGAAGTGAGAGTTGGGTATGTCAGAAAGAGCATGAAAGTAGGATAAATGCGATCGAAATGAGAGCACTACGGAAAATCTGTGGTGTAACGCTCGCTTACCGCATTCGTAACAGTGAGATCCGAGAAAGAGTGGGATTGAAAGAAAGTGTTGGAGTTAAAATGCGAAAGGGCATGCTCCGCTGGTTCGGTCATGTGGAAAGAATGACAGATGAAAGATTGACAAAGCAGATATACACCTTTTCACGATCAGATCAATCGGATATTATCCGAGGGTGGTGTCAAGAGTCTCCGAAACCGGCGTGTTTGTATGAAAAGGGTTATGAATGTGAAGGAAGCAAGACAGGTTTGTCAGGATCGTGAGGTCTGGCACTCGATACTCTCTGCCTACCCCGTAAGGGACTTGGCGTGAAGATATGTATTTCCTCTCCTGTTTTTGTCAACGTCGCTTTAGTTTTTCTAAGTTTTAATACTGAGTTTAAAAGAGTCGTTAATAACATTGAAATACATTTTTTCTATATTAAAAAGACATTAGTATTTACTACAGTGGTATTATTTGTTTATTGTTTATTTATTTGTATGTCGAGTTAACATAAGCTAGTATTTTTTCTACTTCTAAGATAGTTTGAATAATTCATTTTGAAATTTATTTTACTGTTTTAAAAAGCGAACAAGTGAAAGTGTAAGTGACAACTACAAGCAATAAACAAAAAAACTAATAATAAACAGTAGACAGAGTAAAAAATGTTTTCAAACACTTTTTTTTAATATATATGCTAAAAAATCTGCAAAAGTGTATACACTCAAAGTGAAACAAAAAATTGGATTTTGTTATAAGTAATGTTGTTGTTATTAAATTTTTTAAAAGTATGATAACTAAAAGTGTAATAACGACTGAGTATAAGTTGTATAAATGAGATAAAATCCGTGTGACGTAACGGAGATAAGTGTGAAATGTAAGTGAGATCCATCGCAGTAAGCGGAACATGGAATGGGAGGCGAGACCAGTCCGAGTTGTAAAACTAACGTCTGTTCTAGGGTTGACATGATGTTTATGGGATTTTGTGTCATATACCTACTTGAACATTGGCAAATTATGTCCCAAATATATTATGTAAGTATTGTAAGTACTAATTAAAGTACTAA
Organism: Calephelis virginiensis; assembly: GCA_002245475.1. Lineage (NCBI taxonomy): Eukaryota > Metazoa > Arthropoda > Insecta > Lepidoptera > Riodinidae > Calephelis > Calephelis virginiensis. Next base: position 194,218 of record NJDC01001631.1, on the reverse strand, counting down.
TTAAATGAAATGTAAGTACTAATTAAAGTCTGACTGTACTGTACTGACTCCAAATATATAATTAGTTACCACGTCGTCATTTATAATTATTTTTTCAAAATTTAACAAATGATTCCGAAATGGTCCTAAATAAATAATTGACGAGGTCCTTAGCATAAACTAAAATTTTGCTTTGTCACTACATAGTATAAAACAAAGTCGCTTCCTCTGTCCCTATATCCCTTTGTATGCTTAAATCCTAAAAACTACGGATTTTGATGCGGCTTTTTTAAGTGATTGAAGAGGAAGGTTTACATTTATGTTTCATAACCGTGCGAAGCCGGGGCGAGCCGCTAGTTTAGTAGAACCCTAAAAGTAGGAAGTTGATAAAATTTATTTGGGACGATATCGGAATCATTTGCTTTTATTTCGAAAAAAGAATGTTCAAATCGCGACTTAGAAGGAATGTAATGAAACAGTTGGAGTTGTTTTTTTGCAAACTTTACTCTGCACACAAGCATTCGAGTAAGCATTTAAATGAATTTTTGTTATGTAGCTTCCTTTTTTAACCCAAAAAATAAGACAGTGTATTAAAATTAAACTGTAACCGTCTTATTAATAAGCATGGCAAGCAAGCGAAAATTAAGTTGATGTTATAGTCTGTATTAAATTGTAATAGACTGTATTATATTGTCATAAAAAGTATAATACCAGGTTAAACTTTGGAGTACTTAACTCCATGTTTATTAGTATGACTAAGAACTCACAGGCCCACAGGTTCTGTAGAATGTATATTTAAATGCAAAAAGTAAGATCACATTTAACGGCGCGATTTTCACCCGCAGCGTCTGCGGTTGTTAGCGGCTACCGCGGATCGTGCGGTCGGCGATCTCCTGCCGCTTCGGCGGTTTGTGACCGCGCGCTCTGCGGTCGCTTGGCGGGCAACCATTTTAAGTACTATTTGTACTAATTATTTAATCGAAACCGCCAGCCGCGCGATAATCAACCGCCAAGTTAGCGGGCGATAATTTCAACCGCAGCGGCTGCGGTACCGCAAAAATTACCCGTCTCGTGAGTTTTGAAATAAATCGCAGAACCGCGACCACCGCGGGCGCCATTAAAAATCGCATCAAGAGTTCTGTCTCTAAGACTTTTGCCGTCTAATTAATAAACGTGGACTAACGTAGGAGTAAAATTTAGTTGATATTATAGTCTGTATCACATTGTAATAAATACTATGATACCAGGCTGAACCTTGGAGTACCTACTTTACTCGGAATTTATAATTAACACGGCAAGTGTGTTAATCTATCACTAAATATATTTTTAGATGTTTATGAAACAAAATTTAATCTTAAATTGGCCTTTATTTAAGTATTTCTTTAAATTAAGTTTCGTCTGTAACGTCTTCTGTTTTTCTGTTATTCAAAAGAAACTATATAAGCATTTGTTTTATAAATATTATAGAATCCGTGTTATTTATGAAAATAAGTGAGAAATATAAACAAAAGCCATCGCAACAAGCGGAACACAGTTATAAAACTTAGGTTTGCTTCAGGACTGACAATATTTATGGCATTTTATATCAGCCGCTTGATCTCATAGCTTTCTATAGCCATCTGCCAGCATGAATTGCACCTGAGGAGACATTTCTGTCTGTGTTAACTATCATGTTACTACATGGAAAGAAAATTGACTTCTGTAATTGCGGTACAAGAAACTGACTATTTGTTAAGATGCTAAATCATTTTTAACTGAACTAGTACCCGACAGATGTCCTGTCCTAACTATAAATATTGAATGTCAATCTACTAACAGTTATGTTTCCGTTAAGTTTTCTTATTGCTAAAGTTCCGCTAAACCTACAAGATTTTTGTGTCATCTATACGTTCTCTTAAGAATAATTAATGCAATGAGAAATTTAAAAAAAATGTTAGCTCTGTTTACGCGTGATGCGATGACAAAGGGAAATCAAGATAAAAAGACAAATAAAAATTCAAAATCCCCTTTTTGAAACGCTTATGACGGTAAGCACATTCAAGTTGACTAATTCTCTTATTATTTTTCGTTACTATTTGTATATACATTGAAAGAAGTAAATATGAGATTAATTTACTTGAGAATAAAAAATCAATCTTAAAATTTCACTCTCTTCGTTGCAACTTCACACTGTAACTTTTGTGTGACGGATCTTAAAATTTTACTCTCATTTCTTTTTATAATGCGCCTAAACAGGTCTTACTTCAGAATTTAGTGCTAAGATTATGTATCATGTAACTGAATGATCATTAAATTATTTTTTATAAAAAAAAGTTTTTTTTTATAGAAGTGTTTTTATGTGTATTGCTTGCATGCGACGCTCCTATAACATCTATAGTGTATATAAGTGTCGGTTGTTTCTTACCATTAAGAGACCCGTAAGCTAGTACACTGATTTCTCATATTAAAGTACATACACGTACACACAAAACTAAGTCCCTTAAGGGGATAGAGTAGCAAATGTGACGATCCTGGCAGATATGTCTGCTTGTTAATTACAATTTTCATACAAACACGTCGTTTTAGTAGACTCTAGGCACCACCCTCGGATAAGATTCAAACGATTTGATCAGGGAACGTCAACGTTGGTCTCACCGGGTGCCTACATCCATCCACATTCGTATGTATTCGCATATATCTGCTTTGTCAATCATACTAAAAGTATTATAACTATACTCGTTTACATAAGAGCAATGATGGGCCTTGCCATTCTAGCTTAGACTTCATTTTAATTATGTATTTTCTATGTTTTGACAACCCTTGTGTAGTTAAACAATAGTACAGTTAAAGCATATACATCGGACGAATGAAGTGAAAAAATTCCAGTTCAAAAAGCCACGGCTATACTTCGCAAAAAGTCGCCCATTGTCAACCCTAGATATATGTACGGTTTTTTCATACACTGCATGGGTTTTGTTTTCTTTCACGTGTATTATGAAGGTTTGTTTACTATTGTAAAGTTTAGCATACAGATTATCTGATGTTCTATCAAACTGGATATAAAGTTATTCCTGATTTATTGGATATAGGATGATTTAATAGGATTTTTCGTGATTTTTTATCGCCTCTGCGGCATAGCGGTCTGGCGTAGGACTTGACCTCTTGAGGTTCAGGTTTCCATCCCCCTATCGGGCTATTAACAATAGAAAATGTGTGCTTTATATTACATTATTTTTTTTTTAATAAAAATTATGTTGCCCGGGATTAGATATGTGGTAGACAATAGGCTTGCCACCTACAACATTGTGGGACTTGCGTTTTCGACTAATCGTGCTGCCTTGTTTGTGCCTCTGTTTACGTCTTCAGTGGACGTGAAGATACTTTATTAAAAGGAAGATGTATTTAAGTATGTAATTATATTTACATAAAACTGGAGCAGATCAATTTCTATCTGTAGATAGGTTGAAATTGGCCTCTAGTGAAATGAATAATATAGGCTAATAAGCTTCAACATTTTTTTTCTGTATTTGAACTGCAGCTTACTAAAGTTTTACTGCAGCCTGCAAATATTATTTTACTAAACATTAAAAAATACCAATAGTTGTTCAGTTTGTAATCTGTACTGGCACTATATTTTATGGCAAATCGATTATTTAAACTGGCAATACCAGATTTAAAAAGAACAGTTTAGAAAACACTGCAAACACACAGCTTGATGGTGTGTAACACATTGTTAATATTAGGTTTATACGCTCAAATCTCCATTGTTACGCGCATAAACCCATGTAGCCATAGATAATGATCGATGTATTGTTTAATCCAAGGGCACAAGGGCCGTTTAATCTGAACTCCCTAAAAATTGGGATCTTTTGTGTGACGCGTGGCGAAATGCGACTCTACCTCAATTATGGCCACCCTCGTTTGGTCACCGATTGAATTAAAAAATGACATGTCTGTGGTAAGTCAGAATTGTAATTGAAAGCCTGAATAACAAAAATAATGATTGTGCAACACGTTCGTTTCATATAATTAACGAACAGCCATAAGTAAGCCATTCATTTGTATGTAAGGAGGCGTTATTAATACATAGTTCTACAAATGTTTTGAGATATCTACTGCAATGAACGACGTTGTTAGTTACTTAGGGACAGTTTTAGAGGTAATTTATGTAGATTAGCACAGAAACCATCCATTATCAAAACGAATCGTTTCTTTCATGTAGAAATCGAACATAAGAGTTGTTATGGTATTACAAGCAAACATAGCCCGGTGAAGTTGTAAAAACCTCGCGGTCAGCAACAACTTATATTCAAAACAAATATAAGCAAACAGGATAAAAATCGCCTGTAGCCAAACTTATTTTATAGTATTTTATATTATAGTTTGTACCAAATATAATTTTGAAGTCATTATTTTTTATTAGACTTAAAAGGTAATCTGTTGGATTTTCTTGATGGTAAATACACCTTGTCTAAAGACACTTAAGACGTTAATGCTGTGTTGCAAATCTGAGGCCGGAATCTGTAACCATTTACGTTATCAGTTACCCTACTTCCTATAGTGAAAATCGACAATGACAACACTGACATTATGCCAGCAGTATTTTGTAAAGGGAACGAATCAGGGCTCTAGGGCTCTACCGTCTAGCCTGGCTGGCATAATTCAGGCTTACATATCACTAGATCAATTAACTAAGCGATCGGGTCGTCACATTTCAAACGGTTAATGTAGAGCGAAATGTTTAAGTTCTAGCTTTCACCCTGTTATACAGACAATTACGCAGCAAGTCGCAATAGGTGATAGGTGATGTTATCAAACAAAAAATCTAATACATTTAAAATAATAATGTGAAACTGCAAAAACCGATTCCAACTATTTCATTGGAAACCATGTCGCGATTTCATAAATCTTTTTTCGAAAGACAGCAAATGGTTCCGAACTCGTTCCACATTAATTTGTCGACGTCTTACTACGTTTTAAAGTTACTCTTAATTAAAAATTTCACTTAGGTATATGCATGACCTCCCCAATGACGAGATTGTCAAGATAAGTGAAAATTGTATGTACTATTAAGTACAATTTAAAAACTACAAATCGGGTCATGATAAAACTAATATCGGACTACCTCGGAATTATGATTTATCGTTATAAAAAAGAACCATCAAAATCGGTTGGCTATTGGCTTAGAAAGCGCGTAACAAATATAAAAAAATATATAAAAAATATACAGTCGAATTAAAACCTCCTCCTTTTTTGGAGTTGGTATTATCCTATTCAAAGTCTATGAAAATTTGAATTAGATAAAAAGTATGAAGTAGTTTTAAAGCCTAATAAAATCTTCACATAAACAAACCAGAAAGGAAATATAAAATCGAAATTCAAAAATCTATTTAGTTAAATGTCAAGCATAACTAAGTTAGCACTAAAGACCAAAAGCCCGGCAATAGAAGCGTGGTACCGTGAAAAAACGAAAAGAAAATGGCGGCGCACCCTCGTGGTGTTACATCAGCACTTTTGCGATGAGCTTAAACGCTGAAACCTAATTTGACGGCCCGATTAACACACTCAAAAAGGACGTGATTGATTTTCAGACTCTCATTTTTCCTTTGCCTTTGTTTTTATGAAAATTAATTTTTACGCGGGAAATTTTATCAGGTTAGAGATACCTTTTGGCAAGAATTTTTTTGGTGGAAAACTGACTTATGTTCGATTTAATAGTAACTTTATTTACCATAGACACTTGGGGCTACTTGCATTATACTGGGTCAAATGTTTAACTCTGAGTCTGACTCCAATACAGGGTTAAATCACTTAACATTTTACGGTCTAACTCAGAAACATGCAAGCCGCTTTTAAAATTTCAACGGTTCGTTTCCAAATTTAGGGCAGGATTGTTACGCTTTTACGTGAATAAGTACAACGGGTACTCCGTTCTCCTAACTGGACCACGACAATGCGAGTACAGATTTTATAACGATAGAAATAGAATTCTTATTGGTACCAATACGTGCTAATCATTACGTGTCTTTTTGCGGATATTCTGTGATACATGAAATTCCTAAATTAATTATAAAAATGGGGTCATCACAACCCTACACAGTATAGAAAATTTTAGTTTTACTTAAATGTCTCTATCATTGCTAATTTACCACGTCACACCAGTGTGGCGGATTTTAGCATAATAATAGGATGTTCAGGTTTGTAAAAAATAGTTTACATACAGATTTAAAATTTTCTAGTAACTTTTTAGAACATTGTAATGATAACATTTCCATGACACAAAAATGTCAGGGTTTCGCGCTCCGTTACTTTTCATACAGCCTGATTTTTTAATTTTTTCATCTTTAATTTATAAAAAATGTACATAGCTGTACTTATTTAGTATTCATTATTTTTTTGATGTAGGCATTAGTTATTATTATTATATACAAATTTATTTTCTTTTTTTTCATTGAAAATAAGAGTATACACCTAATATCAGTTAAATTGCTGCACAGAAAAATTACCACCAGTATCAAATTATGAAAAAAATACAGAAAGAAATATACGAGTATTACCTTGAGTTTTGGCGCCATCGAGAGAAAAGATGGTCGAAGTTTTTTCATAATTATTGAATTTCGTGTTAATTCATTATTAATTAAGTGAAATTAGTCAATTTTGGTGGCATTTTGTACAATTTTGTTCAGTGAAAGTGCACAAATGAAATAATCATGAAGAAATTAGCGTATCGTATATTTCCTCATTGCCGCCAAATCTCATTACGTGAGCTTGTGTAAAAAGGCCACCGCTTTACCCAAGAGCCTGACATGACTTACTGGTGACTTATGACTAATGACTTAATATTATTTATTAAAATTGATGTAAAATTTGATGTAAATTTCTACTTGACTAATGGCAAAATACTAACGAGATTGCCAAAACCTAAAGAAAAAAAAAAAGAGAAGAGTATTACCTTGGATTATTGAGTAATAAGATTCATCTAGATCCAATACTGTTTGATTGATCTTATTTAAAAAAAAAATTTGACCTTAAGTCAAAAATTCTTACAAATAGCATATTTTTAATTAATTTCGAAAATTTTAAAATAAAGTATTGATATTGCGTACAGTCAAAAACAGAAGTCAAAGTTCGCTTTACATGTTATTGTCTGGTGACCAAGTCGTGCTCAGGAAGGCCATTGTGCTCAATTCGGGCCCAAGTTAATTGTTTTTAATTCGCCAGTACTGTATTGTAACTCTTTAATTACGCCCACGGCGCCCGCTAATGGCATCGTGAGCGTATGCGCAGATCACGAGCGTCCTTTTGTTAAGTATACTTCTGCTCGCATATTCGTGGAATTTATTCGTAGGGTTTAGTGACTGGTTCACTTTCACGTTCACGTTCATCACAAAATCAACAATATTCTTGGTATTTGAGGTATTGTAGTTTATTTAGTATACCAAATAATAGTTCATGTAAAGAAAGTTCGTCCAATCAAAGTACAAAAAATATTGCGTTTCAATCGGATTAGGGCATTGCATTAAAAACGCTACCAATTATCTAAAGCGAATGAACTGGAGATAAACGCCTCAGACTTTATGGTAAAGTCTAATGCGTTTTTAAAAATACAATTTTTGAAAATAGTAAATCCAGTTTTTACAATTAGTGTGTATTAGCACTTGAATTGTAAATCTGCCACATGAAATAAATATCCATCACGACAGTGAAAATCGATATAGAAAGTAAGTTAAACGTTTTGGTAAAAACAATCGAGTAGGTATTTTGATTACTTTATAGTATGCTAGGTTATGCCCGCGGATGTACTCGCATGGCATTACCAATCATAATTATCTAACATGAATATTTTATTTAGATTATTTATGTTACTAAAAATGTTAATTAAGTATACAATCAAACATGGATGCAATTTAAGCTTGGTTTTGATGAAACGTACTTCAAACGATAAGATTATTTGTAATTTAAATAACATTTTAATTTTACGAAGGAAATAATTAAATTCGAAATACAGATAGACTTGCATTAATTACAATTATATTAAGGTTCAATAACATTCTTGTCACACTCTCATCACATTTTTTTCGTTATTTATATTTTCAATTTACACCGCTATTTAACGATTTTAAAATATGAAGAGAATCTTCTATATTTATGTACCTGACTGTACCAAAAGCGTACAGGAGAAGTGGGAACCGCGTGTCGCCCTCATTTGGTTAATTCATCCTGTAGAGATCCTCAATTAAACAGGTATAAAAGAAAAAGTTCCCTCTGACTCTTCGGGAAATCACGACTCGTTGAAATTAACGATTCCAACTTTTAAACAGTTTTAAACAAAGTTGCCTGTTACAATTGTACTTTCGTTGTTTGTCCTTAATAAGGCAATTAAAAAAAATACAATAGGATTTGAAATGATTTTCAATATCTCTCCGATAAATTAGAATCGAGTATTACTAATTTCTATTTATTGTGTACCGTAATTTATTTAAAGAAGAGTAATGAACTAAATAAATATATCTGGACAAATTACACAAATTGAATCTAGCCTAAAGTAAAAAGTATCTTCACGCCGTATTCCCGAAGAGGTAGTCACAGGCACAACCGGGGTATCCATGTCTAGCCGAAGTATAATAATATAGTGTGTACTATACAATACTTTCATTATTTTTTATGCAATAAGGGACCGACAAACATATGACTTTTCTGATGGTAAGAAAGAACTGTCATTCACAAACGGTACATACTGATTCATTTTATGATGAACAGATTATCGTTTATTTTATACTAGCTGCTACCTGCGGCTTCGCCCGCGTTTTCACAGAAACCCGGTGTGCGATCGGGATTAAAAATAGCCTATATGTTAATCCAGGTCACAATCTATCTGTCTTCCAAATTTCAGACAAATCCGTTCAGCCATTCGAGCGTGAAAGAGTAACAAACATCCATACATCCATACTTACAAACTTTCGCATTTATAATATTAATAGGATTAATAGGATAGACCGTACAAAAGGTACTTTTTATGCAACTACACAAGCTTGTTTAAACAAAAATATAGCTAAGCCACCCACCTGACAACCCGCTACCCGCGTAAACGTAAAAGAAGGAATTATAAATTTCACCACAGGATTTGAAACCTCAGTAGTTCAAATGGGTAGAGCATTTTTCGGCTTGAGACACATTCAAACCCTGCCAGGACGAATTTTTTTCATAACTAAACCGCTGAACCGAATTTGATAAAGTTTGAATGCACATAGTTACAAAGCCAAGGTCATACATGGGCTACTACTATCTCAAAATATCAAACTCTAAAAGTATTATATTTCGTGTTGAAAAAAAAAAGTGCTGAAAATTTAAATTACTCTCGTGACGCACCCTGTTAAAGTCCCTAGTAAGCTGCTAGTTATATTTTAAATCTTATAAGACTGAAAGCCTTCGCTTAATATCCATTTATTTTCCTTCATTAAAAATACTGTATAATAGTAAAAGTTTATAGGAACCCTTACCAAATATTCAAAAAGAATCTTCCCTTTAAAATCGAAATAAAAATAATTCGGGCACATTCATTGTCACGAAAAGTTTTTATACATTACTTTCGTGGTGTGCCCCTTGGGGTTCGAATAATCATATCAACGCATACGTCAATGCGAATGCGACGCGTTGCCAACCACAACCCCAGCTTCTGACCGCTAGTCAATGAAAATATTCTTACCAACATAAATCAGAATGTGAGCTAAGATTTTAAAACTCTTTCTGTCGCCTTTGTGGTCTAGTGGTTCGGTGTTGACGTTATATACATGAGGCTCGGGTTCATCCCTTTCGCTTCGCTTTGTACATTTTCGTGACCTGGGAGTCATGCAAATGAAGATGTGTTATTTTAAATTTCCTAGGAAACCATGTTGCCAGGGGTTGTATAGTGCCCGGTTCGGGATAGGTATTCCATCTATCATATTGTAAGAATATATACTTTCAGATAATCGTGGGCGCCGTGTTTGTATCTCTGCCAATTTTTTCGGTTATCAGCATTTAAAATAATTTTTTATAGAAAAAGACAGTAAAAAAGCGAATTTGATAATAACATTGTTAGAAACACACGAAAAACAAACACATTGTAAGATTTGCAACCAGTATTCGACAGGGGTAAGTAAGCAGGAAAGATACAAATAATTAATGGACCTAAAGAACCCCTAAGAAGACCCTAAAAAAGCATATCTGTTTATGTTTCAGGTATTCGTATTAGTAAACGATACTAGATATTTAAACGCTATATTTTAATTTTGGCAACAGTCCCGTAGCTTTTTTTTAATGAAATTGCAAGGAAAACAAGCAGACGGATTTCCTGATGTCAAGAAATTCACGGCGCCTAGAGACCAAAGGTGGTAGTGGTGTGCTGCCAACCTGAGACCGGGATGTTAGGTCTCGAGCAAAAGTAAGTTTGCCGGCTACCTTACCCACCAAACCGGAACACATCAACAACAAGCACTGACGTTATGGCGGCAGGAATAGGTAAGGCGTTGGTACCAATCCGAGTCGCTATGAAGCTCTACCACCTTGTAGGAATACACATATTTATTAAACGTAGCTATCGATTGTATCTGTAAGAGAGGAATAAAAAATCCCAAATAAAAGCTAGCTCACAGTAATTATAAAACGCATTTACAATGAACATATTTGCACCATAATCGTGTAGTAAAAATTCACTTTCAAACTTACCTTTCTAAATACAGCTTTAAATTTGTGGAATATAAATGTGTAATCATATCACAAACATCGCAACTTTAATAATTATACTTTAAAAAAATAGGGGACGTCGTAACTTGTAATATATAACCACAACAAATACCTAAAACCTGCCATCAGTAACTCTACACTGGCGGGTGCCAAATGCGAACAGTAGTTATTAAGATGATTATACGATTACGTCATAATAGTGTACAATTTTGCAATTCCGAATTCAATAGACTTATTGTATTTTTGAATATCTAACTTTTGTACAACTCTTTTTATTATTGAATTTTATTATACTGATGTAGTGATGTTGTATTCTGTCGGTTGCGACAAAATCGAGTTTTTTTTATAAAAAAAGGAGGTAAGCAATCGGTTCATATGATAGATAGATGATCATAATTTAGGAGTATTACAGATGCATTTTTGTAGCATGTAAATTGATTAATATATTTAAAGTTTGGTAAAAGTGATCATTATTTTTTCCTCTAACTTGTCCGGGACCGGTCATTAGAATAAACTTTCTATCTGTCTACCAGGGAGCTCGCATGAGGCAAACACTGGCTTAAATATAGGCCATTGGTCGTTGTATAAATGTATACTTCCACCAACTTACGTATTCCTGCTGCTGTAATGACACTCTTGCCTGGAGGGTTAGGTAGCCGGTAGACTTGCGGAATTTCGTTCACATAATATCGACGCATCTGTAACATCTATGGTTTCTATAAGCCACGGTTAACTCTTACCGTTAGGATACCCGTGGTGTGATTGTTCGCTGACCTGTCACATAAAAATACCTTTTGCTTACAAGCCCCCAAATAAAATACTATGTTTGGGGTCTGCGGCTTCTGTTAAGTCCAATCCATTCACCTCGAACAGTCTTTCCTGTTTTGCCGCACTAAAACACATACGCGTGTTTCGGCGAAAACTTGCAAGTTAGATAACTTTATTTGGATTTAATGGATTTCCACAAATTAACGCTTTATTGTACCAATTACCGATTTGTAATTTATTATTACTAATGAAGGAATGAAAATGCAATTTCTTGCCACTAGCAAATCACAGAGTAATCATACGTCACTAAACAACATTGAACATACCATTGCAGATCGGTTTTCAAAAACCTAATTGCAAACTGTGCGTTGATTTTGAAATCAATATCATCTATGTTAAGGTATATGTATGTGGTTAGAGGTAGTGATAAAGCGCGGTCTCGGATTCCAACCCCCGACTGTTGACACTGACCGTCGACGACCTAACGAGCTGTGACCACATGAATATTCAGCTCGGACACTGATACAAGGAATTAATTAATTTCGTTGTCACTCGCTAACCATTTAGGGTTGCCAAACTTTATAGCTGTCTATGTGATTTCTGATCTTTGCATTTCACGATTGTATCATTATAAACAATTATTTTAGATGTGTATTCGTCCTAAGCTGCAGTATCCAAATGAAACTGCTTTTTCTGCCAAAACCGAAAACAAAACCGAAATTTCAGTTTTGCTGTCATTTTCGGCCGAAACCGAAACTTACCTAACCATGTTAACAAAATATTGATATTTAAATCTAGCGTACTTAATTTTTCCATATGGGTTCGGGTCCGCTGAGTAGAAAAGACCATCTGCCTCTCTTCCAGGCTGTTTGTCAGAGGCGAGCACTGGTTAAAATATAGGTCATCACTGACTAGACCACTGGTAGTAGACTGTTGTGCAGCAATTGTCCGGGTAGGTACCCACTACCTTACCTATTCCTACCGTCATAACAATTCTGTCATGTTCCCAACCGGAGAATGAATCTAACATCTCGGCTACACGACTGCGAACTCCTGTAACATCTTTGGTGTCTATAGATCATTGTATTTAAATATCATAGTTTATCTAAAAACTCTGTGGTTCTTGTTTTCTTTGTTTTATATGTAATTTAAAAATTTAGTAGCGTCCAGTTTGTTTGATTTTTAAAAACGAGTAGAACCTTATTTCACGGAAGTGCTCAGAAAATAAACGTATAGGCATCACACAAAATCACATGTCCAGATTTTCCTGGTTTATCTTTGAAATTAGTATTCCTAAAATATGAAAATTACTTTAGTGTAATTGCTATTAATTTTGTGTTTAACGTCGTCAAGGTCTGATCTTCGTTATATACTATTTGCAAAGTACAATGTTAAGTTAAAGTTCACCTTTTATAAAACACTAGCGGCCCATATCGACTTCGTGCGGGTATAAAATTTACATATAAACCTACCTCTTCAGTCACTTTACCTATTAAAAACACCGTATCAAAAACCGCTTCGTAGTTTTAAAGACATACAAAGGGACATAGAAAGCGACTTTGTTTTATACTATGTAGCGATGTTAGCGGTTACAATTTTGAGTCTCCATAAAGTAGGTGTTTACCTATGTAAATGTTGATTAAACATAATTATTTATAAATAGACCCGCAACGGGTATTTAAGCTCGACGTCCTTCAGTAGCATAAGTAAACTAAATAACCAAGAAAAGTGTTTGAATCCGTGGACAATAAGCTAATTATTTAACAACAAACTTTCAATGTGAGCCTCTGAAGTTAGTGCTAGTTGGGTGGTATTAATTAAACTAATGTATGTATGCGTATCCTCCTGGCTTTCACTAATGAACAAACAATCAATACAAGCTTGTTCGTTTGATATTTGATGTTCTTCTCCAATGTGTCATATTTGAGTTATTTTATCAGGAATTATGTTTAGGTCCGTAGAAGCTACTTCTATGTTTATATAACCTCTATGCACCCATGTATACTTCTTTTAGAAAAATGACGCAATACAAAAGAAATATTGGTATATAATAGCATTTTTTTTTAAATTTTTACTCACCTCTGTGGTCTAGCGGTTTTCTGTTAGACTTAACTTCATAAGGGGTCGGCTTCAATGTCCGGGTCGGGAAACAAAAAAGAACATATGTTTATATGCTTTTTCAATTTCCAAATGAAAAAGACGCTTTCCGGGATTAGATATTCCATCTTGCCGCTTGCTGGTTGTGACTCTGCCCTTCGGGGATAGGGGTGTGAAGATAATTTTGTGATATTAAAATATTGTTGTATATATTAGGACTTTGGATTCTAAAACCCACAAGAGAACTGAGATTAATGTTTAGATCATCATGGTATTATACTCGTGCTACTTAGATTTTTAATTTTGTAGAGCCTCTCATTG
>NJDC01001631.1:165633-179685 GCA_002245475.1 Calephelis virginiensis | reverse complement strand
CTTCGGGGATAGGGGTGTAAAGATAACTTTGTGATATTAAAATATTGTTGTATATATTAGGACTTCGGATTTTAAAACCCACAAGAGAACTGAGATTAATGTTAAGATCATCGTGGTATTATACTCGTGTTACTTAGATTTTTAATTTTGTAGAGCCTCTCATTGCTTTATTGATTTTTTCTAATTTTCGTTTCTGTGTATAAAACAAGTCGCTACATAGTATAAAACAAAGTCGCTACGTCTGTACCTACGTCTTTGTACGTCTTAAATCTTTATAACGTGATGTTTAACTTTAAATTGTGATGCGGTTTTTTAATAGATAGAGTCATTGAAGGAGAAGGTTTACATGTATATTTTATACACTACTAGTAATTAATACATACATACATACATACATATCTTCACGCCAAGTCCCTTACGAGGTAGGCAGAGAGTATCGAGTGCCAGACCTCACGATCCTGACAAACCTGTCTTGCTTCCTTCACATTCATAACCCTTTTCATACAAACACGCCGGTTTCGGAGACTCTTGACACCACCCTCGGATAATATTCGATTGATCTGATCGTGAAATGTCAGCCTTGGTCTCCCCGGGTACCTACATCCATCCACATTCGCATTGTATATCTGCTTTGTCAATCTTTCATCTGTCATTCTTTCCACATGACCGAACCAGCGGAGCATGCCCTTCCGCATTTTAACACTAGTAATTAATATAGATTAAAAGGTGATTAAATAGACATCGGTTTGCTCGGTGATAAGGTTTGTGTTATAAAAAGGTAGCTATATCGCTGCTAATATATAAATTTATCCAACAATTTGTAAGTTAGGTTATGTACACAGCAGAGCTCATATATTCATTCATTCGTTTATTTAATCATTCTTTCATTAACTCACTCACTCATTCATTGATTAGTTATGATTTATGTAAGACTAGCTGTTGCAAACAATTTCGTACTCACGTGTACTCTTTTCATGGTTAGTATTGGACACGGAAGATTCACGGCTATACAACATTTGGTAAAAATTCGTTCAGTAGTAGTCATTGTTCGTAGCAGTAGTTATACTGCGTAGCGGTTGTTGTTTTTAAAAATGGTATTAAAGATCATGGTAGAATATTTAGTAACTTATGTATAATCTATCAAACTCGCGTTTAATATATTATACAATATGAATATAACTTTGAATAGCATGTGTGCAGAACCAATATAATCACACCGCAAAGTTATACGATACGAAATAATTATAAGCCGTCATCCCCCGACAGTTGGACAAACAGACCCCCGTCGGGACCGACGTCTTTTTATCGGCGAGGGACCGCAAATTTCTATTTGCATATCTCTGCACTCATAAATCTCTGTTTCACTTATTAGTCCTTTTCCCTACCGCGGGGTAAATGCGACCCGCAACGGTAGAATAGGGTTATGTTTTGATAAAAGTTTCACTGTCGTATTTCGTCATTAATGTTTTCAACTTATCTTATTAGTCTATCTATCAAGTGTCATCTCATTGTTTAAATGAATTGACGATATTCATAAATTATTAGTGTAAGAAAATAAAGATTAGAAGTAGTTACTGATGGTACCCACACTTCCAACCAAATAAGTACTGAACGTTAAATTTAAACAGTATTTTTATCCTTAGTTTTAAAGCCCAGATGATGCTGTAAAAAGTGAAATTGTAAAAAGTTAGCTATAGAGTAACGAAAAGTATTAAATAAAGGGTATACAATGGAATTCCACCAAGTGATGACTGTAACAAGTATAGATTGTAATAAAGATTTTATATACTACTAGCTGACCCGGTAAACGTTGTTCTGTTTTTTTAATTTTAATAAAAAAAATGGGGTGAATCACCCTTATCACTTAGGGATATGAAAAATAGATAGTAGCCGATTCTCAGACCTACTGAATATACATTTATAATTTGGTGAAAATCGGTTAATCCGTTTCTGAGGAGTACAGTAACTAATTTTGTGACACTAGAATTTTATGTATATGATTATAGCAAACTGCCTGTTTGACAGATATACGCCAATGTTTTTATTGAAATTAATTTTTGTAACTCTTTTCTATGGAATTTATAGTCAAACATGAGGCCACATTTCCTAATGTTAAGAAATACGTCGCCTATACACACACTAAAGGCGGCTGTAGTTGGTTGGCAACTTGAGGCAGGAATGCAGAGCTTAATAATGGTGAGCATTAATGATATATTGCAGTGATACCAAATTGGATGAGTTTAGACAAAACTTGACCTTTATTCATAGTCTCGATATAAATGACAAACATTACTTGGCAGATATATATTAAATAGTTAAATAACCCATATTTGATTGAGTTGAGAGATATGAATGATATCAATTATTGTATTAACAAATAAAAAACAACTCGTACAATATTGATTCAGATGTGTTGCTATCATAGAACACTTAATTAAAAAACATAAAGTTTAAATTAATATGCATAACTAATGGTTATTAAAATAAATAAAAAACATCAAAATAAAAAAGTGCTACTTACAAAAAGTTAGTCGTTGTGGTCCCACGGAGTGTTAGTGCATGTGCAGGGTTAAGTGATCTGGTTACTTTGGGTGAAATGCTCAGAAACAGAAAAAAATGGTTAGTAACATGTGACAAGTATGAACCAACCACCAATAGAATCACAGATAGAAATTAATTACCAATAGAAATGCACCATCCACCAATAAGAACCAATCACCAATAGTAACCATCACCTTGACATGGGATATGAAAAAGCTTGGAAAATTCACACAAATTCACAATTTTTCACACACATTTTCCATAGAAAATGTCGACTGATTCAAACATATCTGACGTCTCTGAGTGCGGCCTTAAAAAAGCAAGGACTATTTCTCGTTTTGATCAAACTGACGTCACTAAAAAACTAAAACCGAATTCACAATTCTCGAATTTGATAGCAAGATAGGTAATTTATATTAATTTTTTTTATTTGTAATTAAAGTTGCATTTTTTATAAAAAAAAGATTAGTTAAGTTTAGTTTAAATTTTTGTAAATTTTACTTGATCATCGCAAATCGTTGATAATCTTAATGACGTCAATTTGGTACAAAGTTCAATCAGTACTCAGGCGTTAAAAAGAAAACCCAAAGCATTTCATGCCAAAGCAAACATCTATTCACATGCTTATGATAAAATAAGACTCAAAAGTATAGGATAAAAAGGAATGACATGTAAAAAATCAATGATTTTCTGGCTCTGCAAGCAGACAGATCTTATTCTTCTTTCTAGATTACCAGTAATATTACAACTCTACAATATTTCAAATTTTTGTGTCTTATTATTTAAAATACATATCTTATTCCATCTAGGTTTTAAGCATGCAAAATAAAAATTTTGACAGAAATCTAAAACTAAAAAAAACACAACGGACACACACGTTATAAGCAGTTACAAATTGCAATAAGGAAATAAAATACACACGATATAAATATAATAATTAAACAAAATCATAGAAAATAAAAAAATTGTGATTACTAGGTATATAACGGAAATCTGTCTGCTTGTTTGCTTTGCTTTGTTATAACATCTAAACCCGCGACAATTTGCATTTCGAATTAGTTTTACATATTTGTCAAAAGCAGTTTTTTTATTTATGGCATGGGTGTTAACAATTGCCATTGGTCAAGTTTAAATCAAACGTAGTTAGATATCAAACATATTTATGTCAAAAGGTTTTACTGAAAAGGTCGCACTGTCTTACAAAAACCTGAAAGCTTTCGCTGCAACATTTCTGACTCACGCAGTCCTCAATTCAATCATCTAATAGCCCTCACATTTAGCCATTGAAACCAGACGGTCAATTTCAGAATAAACCTCCAAGTCAAAAAACCACGTAACCACTGTAAGTTAACCTCCAAAAAACGGGAGCATTCCTGAGCATTGTACTTTGTTTTTCCAAAAAAAGGTCACATTATACTGGTCATATTACAAAGTGTAATATTACATTGTGTTATGCCAATCTAGCTCTTATAACTTTATGATAAGGGTGTTAAGAAGTGAATGTGTAAATGCAATGTGTATCAATTTCAGCAATGGTCTGGGTGACATAGCAGCGAACGTGACAAGAATGTGTATTTGTGGACCTTTTTATTATTATTGAGTGACCGCTACGAACTACGCATATTTTATTGTGGCCCTTTGTCAGTATTTGTGAAATATTTGCTAAAGTTTTATTACATAAGTTTTTATTCATTACTGTTACTGTAAATGTGTCAAAATCAGGAATTTTAAACAATTCCTAGGCAAGTATAAGGCCGAATTTTGGCGCCATCGAGAGAAAAGATAGACGCAGCTTTTTCCTAATTATTGAATTTTGTGTTTATATTGAGTGAATTCGTCAATTTTATTTGCTTTTTTCAGTTGTCAGCATATTGAATTTTCTTCGGTAAAAGTACACAATTCATGTAGAAATTAGTGTATCGAGTAGGTATAAGATATTCATTGCCGCCAAATCTCATTCACTGAGCTTGACCCTGGCATGACTTTCTTCGATGACTTGTGACTGATTTTGAATAATTTAAACCCGCACATGCACATTTCAAATAGACTGCTGGCAAATGCTTACGCTGGTGCCAAGAACTAAAGCAAGAAATGTATGTGTATAGACCCGAAGACAAGACTCCCTTTCGGAAAATCGACATGGACATAGGACACTTTTCATCCCGTTTCGCTACAAGAAAACTAAGAAAAACAACATTTTAATGTTTCCCTTACAAATTGAACGGGTGGAACGAAGTTCGCCAAAAGTAGTAAACAATAAAAATAACAAAAAAGCATTCATTCATCACTCATCATTCGGTCATTAAACATCTAAAATTTATTATAGAAGTTTAATTCTATATTTATTAAAGATGCAGTTCGAAAGCCAGAATATAAATGTCCGAAATAAATAACCCATCCAATATTGAATGATTGGGAGCTGAATGTGAGTCGAATGAAATGTAGGCAACACCTCATTTCACGCTTTTATTCGAGGGCTTTTAGGGCTAATAAATCTTGGTCCGGAAATATTTTTTTGTAAGATGAAAATAGTTTCCTGTGTTTAGGGTGCATTTTTTAGGATGGGGATATGTTTTCACCCACTTATTAATGTGTTTAGAAGTTTTTCAGAGAATAATGTTGTTTTTATGTTCAAAGTGTGTGTCATTAAGATCTACAAAGGTTTTAGAATGTCGGGGATAGGGATTCCATTTTCGTAAATAATAATCGTGTTTTACTGTGAAAAAAGGCTTGTTATTTTGAATTTAAGTCCAAGTGTTACTTTTGGATGTTACTGGGTTAAATGTTATATTCAGTCAGATAGGTTTTATTATATGTAATACGTAATAAGTATTCATTCGTATGAGGGTATTTTTAAAATCCAGAGTATATTTGAAGTAGCCAGTCACATTTAAAAATATTTCAAACGGTTAAATTTTCTGATATAAACTCTTATTCACATTATTATTATTAATACAAAAGTCTGTCGGCTATGTTGTTACGGCTAAAACTATTTTAATCGATTTGGATGTATTTATCTTACAAGACTACTTTTCAAACACTAGGTATTTTTTTATTCAAAAATCATCCCTAAAACGACTTTAATTTTGACGAAAATATATTGGAGTCAATCAAACATGCTGTTCGAATTCACTTTTCTATGTTGACGAAGTCAAGGGTAAGCTCGATGAAGTAAAAACTGCGAGTTTAGCAACACGTTAGTCAGTAAAAAGGTACATAACTATATAAATATTTAGGCTTGTAACTGAGTCCTGCTCCACAGTCTATACACAGATATATGTTTTTCTTGAAATATCCTAAATCTCCCATTTTCCTTAAAGGCGAAGATGAATGGCTCGCCGAAGGCGCTAGTTTTTTATTCATTCTGGGGTTTGGGGCTAATAAATCAGGACATCCTTGTCAATGGCACCAACATTGGTCAGACCTTTTATTTAGTAATCTACTGGGTTTAGGGGGGGGTGAATTAATTTAAAATTTCTACAAAAAAATGCCTGTAAGAAAATAGCTGAAACCTTTTTTATCTAAGTCTTCCATAAGCTTAGACGAAAAAAAATTTTAATTGGTTAAACTATTCTCGAGTTTTAAAAGATTAACGAACTTAAAAAGATTTTATATGTAACACTAGCGGTGCGCTCCGGCTTCGCACGAGTATAAAAATATATACTTCCTCTTCAAACACTCTATGCAATAAAAAACCGCATAAAAATCCGTTGCGCAGTTTTAAAGACTGAAGCATACAAATGGACATAGGAACAGAGGAAGCGACTTTGTTTCAAAGTAGTGAAAATTCGAATATCATTAATTTAAAGAAGAGTAAGTAGCTAGGTATAGTCACGAACTTAAATGTGTGATTTTTGTATATTTTTATATCTTAAATATCTGTGTACTTACATTATATGAATGGTAGGTTTAAAAGTAATATTTCGAAGGGAAATATTAAAAAAAAATATATTTCAATATACTCTCATTGTGAAAACAGATACATTATAAGACGTTCATTACAAGGTAAGTTATTCTGTCAGTTTTACTCGTGCGTTACCTGAAAATAATGTTTGATATCATGCAAACATCAGTCACCTCCTTACTTGCTAGACTATCCATCAATCATAGTAGTAAAAGTGATAAACTGATAGCACAATCCACAGTGTAATAAACGTCTTATGTTACTCACAAACATCTTTATAAATTTATGAATCACTCATTTTATTTGTGGAACACGGTTTTATCAGAATTTTAAAAATAATATAGTATCAATCATCCATCTAGAATACTGTTATACGACTACAAAAAAAAATAATAAATCTACAAACTTTACAGTAATTTAATATTGTTTTACGATATCGATTTATCAGTTTCATATCCTCATTTTTAACACCTAATTACAAACGAAATCAATTTACTATACTATTCATTCATCTTTTAATGTGATTAAACATCTAAGATATATTTTATATTTTTTCTTTCAAATTTTATTTAATTAAGAAATTATGTCATTATTGTCATTTAAGTTATTCTAATAATGATTACCTTATCTGTATAGATATGTAAATCTATGACGTTAATGAAAATGTTGCCATTTTTTATTTAAGTGTGATTGTGTTAGTAATTTGTTAACTAACTAGCTAAGCCGACAGACGTTGTCCCGTTCTAACTACGTACATCGTTTTTTTTTCATACGAATCTTCTTCTGGCAATAACTGACACAAGAATTAAGTACCTAATTCTACCGCATCTATCATGGGGAATGTTCTGAGGAGTTGTTCAGTTTAATTCCAGCCGCTGATTTTCACCTTGGATATCGCGTGACAGTTTAAAATATCATGCCCATCATCTTGATGCGTGGCGATGTACAAATGTGCGATTCCGAAGACATTTTTCACCTCGCACAACACCTTTGTGGGATCAGTTATCGAGGGCGGTATTCCCAAACAATTATGACTTAGAGACCTTTAAGAAAAGAGCGTACTCATTCCTTAAAGGTCGGCAACGCATCTGTGATACTCCTGGTGTTGCGGATGTCCGTGGGCGGCGGTGATCACTTTCCATCAGGTGACCCACTTGCTCGTTTGTCTCCTCTTCTATAAATAAATAAATATTCAGAAGAATTGGTTTTTCCTTATACACATCATGGGATGATCAATGAAAATAAGAACTCATTTTTATAAAGATAATATAGACATAGATGTTTTGTTTGTTTTCTTAATATCATAATGAATGAGAGAGCTAAATATAAGGTGACTAAACTATAAGATGGATGACGCTGCAGTAACAGCTAGTATTAATACAAAAAAAAGTATCTTCACGCCCATATCTCCGAAGAGGTAGGCAGAGGCACAACCAAGGCACCCACGACTAGCCGAAGACACTAAGTCCCACAATGTGATAGGTGGCAAGCCTATCGCCAACCGGGCACATTTCCAATCCCTACCAACATTTTTTATTTATTAGAAAATTGGAAAAATCCAATTTTCTATTTGTTGGCCGACCCGGGATTCGAACCCGGGACCTTATGCAGTCAAGTCCAACACCCGGACCGCTAGACCACAGAGGCGAGTATTAATACAAAATTTGCTTAAAACTTTATGTTTGCCCTATTTAAATATATAAATTAACAAAACAGGTAAAGAAAGCCTTCGTACTTACATTACCTATATTAAACAGGTAAATATAGTTTATATGTTTTTGTTTTAAGCTCTTGTAAAAAACTGAACCTTTTTATACCGTCTCTAACCACAGTAGGTTAAGTAAAATATTCTTACAATTACTTAGGTATAGTTGGGGTGCATAAAAAATAAGATGTCGTTGATCTAAGTGCATTTTCACGCTTAATGTGCTTAATGTTATCGGGGTGTAACACATATAGCAAAATTTTATATAGAAATGTGCTATTAATAGATAATCTTAAAATGTAAAACTCTCAATTAACATCCGAAAAAGTTGTAGCATTTATCTAAAAACCAAACAATTGTATATGTCACAGATATGCACAGGCACTTCAAATTTATTATACCTCGTTTAAGAAAAAATAAATTATTTCAGCTTTCGTTGTAATATATTTACAATTAATTAATTTAATTAATTACAAAGTAATAAGTTATAAGTGATAAGTAAAACAGTACAAGTGTTTCTTTCTTTAAAATATGTTTACAACGAGAGCTGAAATTATTTATTTCTTAATTAAAAAAATATTATTATACGCACGCAACGAATGGGCAAGCTTACCTCTAAAGGTGGAGATTTCTACGAGCTGATTTTTGATGAAAGTAATATCACAACAAATTACGCCTTTGTGGTCTATTGGTCCGGCGTCGAACTTGACTTCTTGAGGTCAAGCATTCGGGGCAACAAAAAAAAAGAAAATGCATATTTTCAATTCTCTAATAAAAATAACGTTGCCCGGGATTGGATATGTGCCAATTTGGTGACAGGATTGCGACCTATCACATTGTGGGACTTAGTGTTTTCGGCAAGTCGTGAGTGTCCTGGTTGTGTCTCTGCCTCCAGGCGGTGATATGGGCGTTAAGATATTTTTTTTTCAACTAATTATTTATACTGTCGAAAAATATTCAGATATTTTTTTTATGTGATAAAGACAGTGAACAACTACATAGTTATTTCCAGATCCTATAGACAGCATAGATGAGAAAGGTTCGTCGCTGTCCTATGATTGGGGTAGACGGAGCAGATTTGATAAAAAATAAATTAAATATCAGAATTATTAAAAAAAGTATCTTCACACTCATATAAATCCACAAAGAGATGGGCACACACGACTAGCTGAAGACACTAAGTCCCACAATGTGATAGGTGCCAAGCCTATTGGCAACCGGACACATATCTAATCCCTAGTAACGTTATGTTTATTAGAACATTGAAAGTCACATATATAAAACGCAAATAAATAATAAAAAGTAATTAGAAATATAATAAGATGATTTAAAAATTGCGGATTATTAAACCATTCTCACCGCGGGCTTTACCATCTCTACCAATTGCGCGTTTGCGTTTAGAATATATTACATTCTTTCTTCTTTTTCTTTTAAGTCAATTTGCCCCTTTCTGGGGCCCGCTAAGACTTTTAGGCCATGCTGCCACGTCTTCCGTATTAATTAATTCTTATACAGTCATTAGTCACTATTTACAAAGTCACGTCAAGGTCTTGAGTAAAGCGGTGGTCACTTTATACAAGCTCACTTTGGAAGATTTGGCGGTAGCGAGGAAATTCCCGATACAGTAATTTCTTCATGATTATTTCATTCGTGCACTTTCACTGAACAAAATTAAACTAATGAGCATGATTTAGTCAAGGTTATACATAATTTGAAAAACACCAGAGCAACTGGCTATGATAATATAAGCACATTAATATTAAAGAATGTTGCCAGTGTGATATCAAAGNAAGTTGGTAGAATATGTAGGAAGGCTTAAATAATTTTGTAACATCTTTGTAACACTCATATTCCGCAAATAAATATTTTTTCTTTCTTTTCTTTCTTTCTTTTCTTTTCTAATTCCCATCTAAATTAACTAATTTTACTCATAATTTACACTAAATTCAATAATTGTGAAAAAATTACGACCATCTTCATTGACGATGGCGCCTAAACTCCCTTTCTTCTTTCGTCTTTAGGTTTTGGCGTTCGCGTTAGCATTTGCCATTAGTCAAGTAGAAATTTGCGTCCATTTGCATCAAAAATAAAAATGCCACCAAAATTGAGTAATTCAATAATTACGAAAAATTTGTTTTTGTCTCGATGGCGCCAAAACTCTATAATGCACTCATTCACTATTAGTAATCAGGATCATAAGATAATGTTAAAAATGCAAGTAAATGCAAGTTCAGGTTGCGAATTGATGGAAGTTTAAAATTAGCATTATTATTGGTACAGAGTAAAAACATGTAATAATGATGCCGACTTAAATTGACTCGTTGTGAAATACATGTTTTATAATGTGTTGTTCGAGTTATAAGCGAATGCGTTTTTACAAGTTATTATTTCACTTAATGATATAGGTACGACTTTATTTGTAATCAACGCCGAAAATAAGTATGATGTGTTTGTGTGCATATGCGTATGTGTGTGTGTGTGTTTGTTTGTGGCGTAATAACTCTTAAAGGATGAATGGAAGAATGGACCGATTTCGATACGACTTTTTTTACCCTGTTTTATCTGAGTTCCGGATAGTTTATAGCGAGGATTATTGATTTTTTAGTAGTGGGTAGAGACAAACAAGCACATGGATTTCCTGATGAAATGCCAACCTGAATCTAAGGTTTCAATAATATAACTATATAGAAATCTGGTGGAAAGAATAGTCAAGGCGATGGGTTCAGGGAAGCCCGTGCAAGACTCTACCAGAGCATTATTGCGAATTACATACCTATTTAAAAAAGTCTAAATGAGTACCCTAATGTCGCAGCGGCAGATGAGTCATTAAATACTAACTCAAAAATTTCTTTACTATAAGTATGTCCGAAAATTTACAGTGCACGTTTGGATGTTAATGAATGTCAATGTGTTTCTTGTTAATAGGGTGTGCATACATTTGGGTCGTAAATTTAATCCAAATTTAATAATATTCGGTAGATGGAAACAAATTTTCCTTCAGACTCGAAGGTTACTTTTGTTAGAAGATGTGTTCACAGCCATCTAGAAAGTCTTTTAAATACATTTTTTTTAATCCAATATGGTGAACTGTCATATTACATTGTTTTTCGATGAAAAAATGGTCAACGATTGGTATCAAAATATGAATAAACAATTAATTAATTATATATATATATTAATTATATATAATAAAATGAATTTAAACTTTATCAAAATTGCTGAAGTGGCTTAGCCGTGAAAGCGTAACAAACGGATAGATAGACAGACTTTCACACACGTATATATGAATTCTTCCTAGACAGCAGCAATTTTATATAACTGTGAAATTGAAAGGTTTGAACTTATTTTATTTTGACTGTTAATTATTGGAAGGCTTAAACATTTTTATTAAAAATTAGCTGTCTGCCCTCGACCCTATAATACGACAGTTTAGCCGTAGAAGAGCAACAAACCGACATACAGACAGACTTTCGAATTCACAATATTATCATGGAAGAATAGACAACGGCAATTTTATATAACTGTAAACTTAAATTAATATCCATCGTGTTACAGTAAAAAATACAGACGTAAATTAAATGAACGGCCTAAACATTTTTATTAAAGATGCTTAAGTACAAAATAGATATAAATGGTTATAAATAACGTTAAGCGCCAAGCTCTTTTAATTAGTGCCACTCAATATAAGATCCTAGTCTGCACGCTTAGCCTCATGCCAGCTAGCCGACACAAATTTATAGGTAAAAGTTCGCGACCGAACCGACCGGTCTCTAACATAAGTCACTTAAAAACTACTTTTAACCCATAATAATAAGGTCCCTAATCATATAACCTCCTTTGAGTATTATCAAATACTTTCTTAATTGTACTCTTCGATAGACATCATGAGAAAATTAACCTTATTACGTGTGTGATAAGTTATATTTTAGGTAATCAGTTTTCTCGGCCTTGCCGCCGGTAGATCGCTCTCACCTAAGGTTCACGTGTGAACTTATATTAACCTGCTATGTAGAGTGGTAGCGTCAGGTGTACTGAGAGGTTATGAGCTCGGATGCCTTTTTATTTGGCCTTGTAGCGTACTGCGCTGGAGTTGGGCGTGCGGCATCTAATTCTTTAATTTGGATTTATGATACTCGTACTGGGTCACGCCTTTTGTTTTGAAGTTAATTCATCTGAACGTATTACAATATTGTTCATGTTAAGATTTTTAGCTTTATTTCAATACTAGAAACCTTAGCCCTGATGATGCTGTATAAGCGAAACCGATAGGCTACTAATTACAAAGTAATAAATTATAAGTGATAAGTAAAACAGTACAAGTGTTTCTTTCTTTAAAAATATGAATACTAGAAACTCCGTCCGTGTTCACTTGCAAACACATGCGCAGATGTTTTTGAAGAGTTTGGGTATACGATGAAATACGTAAATGACAATTTTATTGAATCAGGCGTTACTTTGCGGAAATCCATTGTAATAGTTTTTTTTGAAAATTGTAGAATAAGCCTTTATTTTGCTTATTCCGTGTAAGCTAGCTTTTGTTAGTTAGGTACTCGGAATTAGCAAAATAAAGGCATACTCTACATCTGTTACCTACGTAATTGACTTGTAAAGTTGCTTTATTTTCACAGGAAAGAGATAAACACTTTGAGAGATAAACCCTAGACCCCGTAAACAAAAAAAAATATAATAACTTTATTCTTAGTTAAGTTTTTGTGTGTTAAATGTTACAACACTTTGGGATGAAGCTACCTTAAGTATGAAGGGTATTTAATAGTTTGACGTACGCTTTGTTTGTCTATATATTATGACGAATTTAACAATCTTTGTAGCCGATTTTATCCGAGTGCTAAAAGAGGCTGAAAAATATTTTTAGTATGCATCTTCATATAAGGTCACTCTTAAGGCTAAACAGTTAAATCGATTTTAGTATAGTATTCAGGCAGTTCTAACCTTCTTAAAAATGGCGGTATAAAGTTGTTTTGTAATCCCAAGATGAACAAAACAAGTTGAAAGTTATTGAATTGAAAAAAAAATGAACAATTTTGACCACGTCAGCTTTCAAACAAAAAAACTCCGCCTCACCCACACACACACACACTGACACGTGTCAAACTTATAACAGCCTTCTATATTCCGTTGAGGTTAACAATTTTGTTTTCAATAGAAAAAATAGGAATACGAGCGAGAAGACTGATCGCTAACAGTCACCACGGCTAAAAGATATTTGTTGAAATAAGCTGTCAGTGAACATAATTATTTGTAATATTATAGTAGTAACCTTTCAAAAAGTTTGTCCACCTTTTTGTAATCTCTATGTCAAAGCTCACGAAAATCGTTTAAAATGCAAAATTAAATACTTTAAAATATCGTATAAAGTAAGTGCATAAATAGGAAAGTTTTTAATATTACAAATATGTCACTGCCAAAAATATTATTGCATTATATTGCTTCAAGACGTCACAGCATAGATAAAAGTATCTTCACGCCCATATCCCCGAAAAGGTAGTCAGAAGCATTGTCAGGGCACCCACTACTAGCCGATCTTTGTGGGACTTACTGTCTTAGGCATTATTACAGACATATCAAAATATTTCCCATAATAGGAAAATGCTTCCTAAATCTAATATCTTTATATAACACACTCAATTTTTTTATCATTTTAGTACATTATGTAACGGATTTTTATAAACTAACGCCGCAAAATAGGCCGCATTTTTATAAACTAACATTTCTCTGAATTAATATAAGAAAAAAAAATATTACAGAAAAAGTAATTCAAAAAATGAACTTAGGACCTCGTGCAACTTTCACAAAAGTACTAATCTAAACAGTCATGATTTCCTTTGTTTCCTCCGATCATAGAAGACCTCGCCACGTGTTATCGGATCCCCCGGACCCAATA
>NJDC01001631.1:139230-158603 GCA_002245475.1 Calephelis virginiensis | reverse complement strand
CCGTGCAACATTTTTACTTATTTGAAAATTGGAAAACCATATTTTATTTTTTGTTGCCCGTCCCGGGAATCGAACCCGGGACCTGATGCAGTCAAGTTACCTACAAGTACACCTGGACAGCTACATAAAGAGGCAATCTTTTGGTATGTATGAAATTCATTTATTAGCAATAAAGGAGACATAAATACAAACGATGTACCTATGTACAAAAAAGAGACACAACGCCCGATACAATATAATTACTACCTAGGTTTAAAATATTTGCAATTATTACTTCGGTAGATTAGCTAAATAGTTATTAAACTTATAGTTAGAAGATACAAATTCATGACGGTAATAGCTGAAGTACAAGTGCGAACATTAAAATTCATCTGGTACCTCGTAAGGGTTGGTTCAACATTGCCCAACGCTTAGATCCTGCCGATAACCATTAGGATCCCTTAATTTGTTCACCAGGCCCTTCACCTATCCCTTCCGTATCCCTTTACAAATCGTTAACCTGATTTAAATTAACTAGATGTGGTCATGTAATCCATTTGCCTTAAAAATAAATTTTAATATATTTTGATGTTTTAAAAATATTTATAAGGATAAAACTTTATTCATTGTTGGTTTATTTTAAATTTTACACTTTTTTTTATAAACGAAAGGTATTATATAAAATTGAAAGTCAAATAGGCAGACGGTTCTTGTAAGTTTTCTTGATAAGAAATACATCTTAATTAAGCATTTCTTTAATTATATTTCCCTTAAGGTTGCCTGGAAAAGATCGCTTTTTTGGCGATAAGGTCGCCTTTGTGTAGGTATCACTTAGTTTTTAAGATTTATTTTAGTGTTTATTTTTAAATAAAGAAACGCTTGTGCTGTGTAATTTACAAAAATATGTGAAAATTTGTGGTTTAATAGCGCATGTAAAATAAATAATGTGTTACCAAAATATATAGATAACAATTTAAAATATGAATATTTGGAAGTTGTACCAAGCGTCGACGATGGAAAATATCAAATTTGTTTTTTTTCATATTTTGGTGCACAATAAAAAAAAGTATCTTCACGCCCATATTCCCGAAAAGGTAGGCAGAGGACTCACGACTAGCCGAAGACACTAAGTCCCACAATGTAATAGGTAGCAAGCCTATCGCCAACCAGGTACATATCCAATCCCGAGCAACATTTTTTTTATTAGAAAATTGGACAAACCAAATTTTCTTTTTATTGTCCGACCCGGGATTCGAACCCAGAACCTCATGTAGTCAAGTATTGTTTATAGTATGTCCGTATTTATCTAAACCAGCAGTGGATATAAATGTGTATATGTTGGATGAAATACTAGAATATGTTACTTCCAGTCGACCGTTATCTTTGTGGATTAAGGGTGTAATGTCGCTAAGCTCCCTAGTTTGCGTATCAGATATTCTAATGTTATTCTGGCCGAAAGATTCTACATCTCGGTTGATTTGTGTGCTTTCTTGTTTGCATACAGAGTAATCAATGCAAACTTTCGTTAAGAATTGCTGAAAGATATTTTTGAATTCACAATCAGAATCTGTACAATATTGTTCGTTGTATTCAAATCATTAAAATTATAGTGTTTGCATTACTAGCCGACCCGGCGAACTTTGTATCGCTTGAAAATTTTCTCTTTACAGTAACCAACATTACATAAAATAATTAACGAAATTAGTCCATCCATTCAGACGTGATGCGTTGTATATGTAGATAAGAACTGTCTTCATAAATGTGAACAAAGTTTAATGAAATCAGAATGTTTTTTCTTTTATTTTTTCATGTCTTTCTTAGGATGTAAAGACGCAGAGCTAATAGTAAGAAATACGTACATTCCCTATAAACATCAAAGCTATTAATGGCGTGTTATTAACTTGATACTGGCAACCTTATAATGTAAAGTAACTATGCAAGTTTGCAGAGAACTCTTAAAAACAAGACCATGACAATACCGAGCACTAACGTACGACGTTCTCCTGGGAGGCAGTTCGTAAGAAGTGTTCGTCAGTTTGTTGTCTTTTTGTTATTATAATTGTGACTGCAACCAGATTACTTGTTATGCCACCATTACTTCTGGTACCGCTTTATCGTGTCTCATTTAAGAGGGTCATACTACCACCATAACTGAGCATCGTTACGTCAATAAGTGAGCACAACACGCCAAACATCCACATATTGGCAACGTACTATAGAAATCAAAATTTTCTATGTGTAGTTTTTACAGAAAAAACATGAAACCCATGAAAATATTAAAATAAGAATCCAATGATGACTCACTCCTGTATAAACTGACTCTCGTATAAAAATCAATATGCCTATGACATGTCAAAACAGACCTCATCAAAGACTTTACCATGAGTTGGTATACTTACTTTCAGTAAGTTACATGTCCCATACTATGACACCTTTGGTCTAAAAATGTGTTTCTCTTAGTTACATTTGCAAATACATTTAAACCTAACTTTAAGCAGTATAATAAATACATAACAATTACATAACATAATTTAAATTTAATTTTCTAATAAACAAAAAATGTTGGTCGGGATTGGAAATGTGCCCGGTTGGCGATAGGCTTGCCACCTATCACATTGTGGGACTTAGTGTCTTCGGCTAGTCGTGGGTGCCTTGGTTGTACCTCTGCCTACCTCTTCGGGGATATGGGCGTGAATATACGAATTTAAAGACACGGTACTGAGTATGGTAAACTTGACAATCCGTAAACTCACGGTAAGGGCTTAGAGCAAAAATACTTAATACCTTCTCGCTGAGAATGTAGGAAAATAAAAAAATAAATCAACAAAATACGAAAATACCTGACTGACATTTTTTTTCATTACAGAAAAAACCGTAAACACCATTGTAATGACAAAATTACCAATTACCATTAAACTGAATTACACCTGATTTACCATTCATAGTCGTTTCATTACCATAATATTATAGCCAAAGGTGTGTTTAACAAATGAAGGGGTCAGCTAAACTACAAACCTCGACCTCTGTAAACTAAACAATAGTGCTGACTTGAGCAATAATTAACCAATTTATTATGACCTGTCATCCCGGTCCTGCACTCGACAAAGTGAAATAGAACGTTAGGCATTTCAGTTCAACATTATCTGGACAGTGTAATCTGTTTGGTGTACAAGAGTTGATAGATAAATATTGGAAGGATACACGGGAATGTATTTTGTAGCGTTTTCTTGCATGGTATTTAATGATAATGGATATGGATTGATGGATTTGGCATAGAGCTCTGAATAATATAGATATATGACTGAGTAATATCCACTGACTAACTTTGGTACCACCACCTTAATTAGTCTTACTGCTATAACTATTGATATGCGATTTGGATGCTAGAGCAGATAATGTTACTTTTTTTTTAGAAACAAATTGGCAAAGCAACATGAAATTAGATGTATCTAGACGATGTCTTAAAAACTTCATGATACTGTTTTTATAACCCAGCTGAATTCATTATTTTGGCATTAATTCGAAGTGAACATTTTAGTTATCCTGACAAATATTATATTTTTCGTATAGGTATTTTGGTTAAGTCAAGATCTATCTATTTAAATGTCCAAAATATTATATTGCCACACACAACACAACTAGTAATATATTGTCTGCACTAATTAGAAGCAAAATCGCTGTATTTACGAAAGGACTTATATACTTGTCAAGAAGGTAGAGTGTAAGTTTCACAGAAAAGTGATTTCAACGTGGGGTAATAAACTCTTACAAAGTATGGTATTCATTATTTATTTCAGTAATTATGTGAAATACACTAAACATACGAGCAAAATAACAAAAAACAACTGTGTAGTATGCAAAATAATCGGAAACTTACTAATTTTAAATAGCATTATATTAAGAATCAATCAAGTAGCCTTAATTTTAAAGTGTTTAGTTGAGGCTTAGATTATTTTGTTATCAGTAATTTAAAAAAAACGCATAATCGCAGAGGTGCCGTCCAAAAAACTTAACCGTGTGTCTCCCTAAACCGTACTATAATAGTTAATGTTGGCGTTAACGTAGTCGCCCCAGGGTGCCGTCAACATTGTGGCTGGTTATCCACCTAATTCGAGTATCACCTATTGTATGAGACACTTTATGTGATTTAAATGACATTTTATAACTTACAGTTTATTACGGATCATTTTCTTACCGAACCAAATTACAAAGTTGAATTTTACGACTCTAAATATAATTTAGGATATTGTCCCAATGATTTAGTGAAAATTGATGTTAAAATTGATTTGAATTTTGGAAAAGACGTACGTGTATTATACAGTAAACATCACAAAGATCTGGTTATGTGACAATGCTTTCAAAGTGCTTCAAGGAGGTAAGATATTTGCGTTGCTCGCTGTACTAATCCTAAGGGTAGGAACTGAAGTCTATGTAACCCATCGTGTCGTAAATCTACACTGGGGGCTGGAATTGCGCAGCTTAGACATTTATGTCTTTTGTAGTGTAGAAAAACTATGTCGATGTGGTTTAAACATATGATCTAAATAAGATTATGAAGCTATAGACTACTGTTATAGTCTTTGCTACTATAGCTTTATGATTTGAATACTAAGCGAATTTATAGAATATTTTTTTTTATTTGACATTTTGCATGACGTTTTTCTGAGAGTGAGAAAGTTATTCCTCTCGTGAACGGCGTCAAAGATTTTTGATCCTAACCAATAATAAATAAAATGTTTTTCATAATGTTTAAAACAATAAATAAATAACGAGAAAATACAATCAGACTTTTTATCCAAAATACCAATTTTTTCGATAGTTTACAGTATTATAAAGACTGGATGTTATCTTTTAAAACTAGCTTAGTTGAATCTATTTTAAATAAATGTGATATATTCCTTGCAAACAATTACCTTTAGAATCCCCTGAAAGCTTGACAGGCGTCAGTGAGTATTCCCATCTTGCTGTTCCCTTATAGCCAAAGTTCGGAGTCCAGATAAGGAGACAATGAGGAAGGTCCAAGTTTGTTATGTAGGGATTTGAAAGCCATTCGGTTGGAAGGGTTCGCTTTAGCATCTTTATCTAAAATCGTTACATAGACTTGAGATTTGGCCGATTTATTTGTATATTAGAACCATTGTGATATTGGTTTCGAGATATGGTTGTTTTCTGCGGTATTGTTTACAACTTTAGTTTGAAAGTAATTAAGTTTCCTTATTAATACAAATTCATTTATTTATGTTATTTATTACTGTTAGTTTTTATTGTATTACAAATGAACAAAATAAAGTAAAAATGGTAACAGGATTTGCAATAAAATAAATATCTTCCCAACAACCTTTTTTAGGGAAAAATAAATATGATACTTAAATCAAAAATGTTCTCCCCAAACATTTACGTAATTATCATGATCACGTCGCTTTCAAATATGAAAGTAGCATCGATATCGGTTGAACCTTTCAAATTTTGATGCCAAAGACACATCAAACTTATAACAGCCCTCTTCTTATGACCGAGGTTAAATAATAATGCAGATCAATACTATAACAAAAAGCTCCTTAAAGTATGCATCGAAAACATAGTTATAAACATATACCTACCAACATGCACGATATTATGAAAAAGCTGTACCGTCTTTTCTCGATTTCGCTAATAAAACTTATTTTTTTTATCTAAAGGTCAAAATAGACGCAAGGGTAAAATATTGATTCCGAAGTGTAAACCGTGAAGCACTCAAATGTGAGACACATAATTTAATGAATGCTGGTCAATCCCAACGGCACGCGGTACTGTCACACCGTCAAAACTTATCCCTATTTGCGTACTGGGAGAAACTATACGTCGAGCATGCAGAACCTTGTAACTGACAACAGAAATTCGAAATTTAAAATTAAAAAAAAAATCTTGTATCCCTTTGCTATATTTATATCCGCCAGTACACTTACTGTAATATTTTTTTGTTTACTGTGTCGAGAAAGCTACGACCAGTTTTTGTAAAGTTGTAGTTTTTGTATTGTACATTTGTTTTATCCTTTATTTAGGGTACATTCATTATGCAATTCGCAAGTATTTAAGTAAGAACAAATCTCTTATTCTTAAACTTTCATACATTTACCTAATTTGTGTTGTACTTTTAAAAAAATGAATTGAAACAGAAAATATTTATTTTAGACATCACTTTATTGTTTATTTATTATTTATTTATGCTGTTTTCTGGGATTTCACATTCAGTGTATAAGCGGTTAAATATCCATAGTAATTTTTCTTAACGTTTTAACATTATTGAGATACGACATAAGAGTGATCGATATTTTTTTACAAAATATGAAAGTAAAATCAAAGTATTAGCCAGGATTTCTTGATGTTCATTACAAGGTATCTATTTACACCAAAAATGTTATTAGTGCATTCTAAGGCCGGATCTTAAGCTCTTTGCCTAAATAAAATGAATTAATCGATGCTGAATAAAGTAATATTTCTCTGTTTTTGCTCAGTCACACCTCGAGATCAATTTATCTAATGTAATTTTGTACGTGAATACTAAATGATTTCGATAAGGATCTAGGTTACTTTTTGTATTGATTGCTAAAAGGTTTCTGTTGGAGTGTTAATTGACTTTAAAGCGTATGGGAAATCGCAATGAACCAAACGTCTGGATAAAATAATATTTTTTTAGTAGCAAAACTATAATTTTCAATTAGCAATATTAAATAAAATGTTAGTTACTGTGTTCTTACTATGGAATATCGAAGCGAGGGTTAAATTAGAATGAATCGTGCGGCCTATAAACAACATCTGTGGTTGCAGCCCTTGTCGTTGCGATCCCTACAGCTTTTTACTTAATTCAGATATGCAAGTGGTTTATAATTCGCAATAAACATTTTGTTGTATAAGAGGATCAAACACCTCCTTGTTTTACTAACCATTGAACGTAGTTTAACCACATTTTTCGAGTTTGTTTAGGTCCATAGCGTAACTTTGAAGTGTTTTTTGTTAGGAGACACTACAATATTTAAAAAATCTACCTTAACTTCCATGCACCTTTTAAACAAGATTGTTTTTATTGTACTCAGGTTTTAAAGACCTCGTCTCACGCAATTACAAATTCAGCTGTTATTATTAATCTTTAAGTTAATATTTTTAATGCTTTGTCGATATATCTTATACCTACATAATTCTATATAATATAAAATGAAATTCGTAATGTTTATTTCAATTGAATTCAATTTAACAAGGTTCAGAAGCGTAAAACGAGTTTATTGTTTATGATATTGAGTATTGTTCTGAAATGGCACACTAAATTCTTTTTGTTTTTCCAAATACCATTATTGAGAACAAATGTTAACCTTTCATCTACAGGGTCACCAGGAGCAAATTCGTTTTTAAAATTTAAATTACATCTGATCCGTAAACTCAAAGGAAATGTGAGGCGTTATCAAGTTGTTTGAGAATTAGTGATCCAAAAAAACGATGGGTTGCACTCCAGGAGTGCCGGCAAAAGTGAAAGCTTGAATATTAGCGTTGTGCATTTTTGATGTTTTGGAATGGTTATTAAATAATTTTGCACGAATTGCTTCATCAGTATAAAAGTACTATCATTTATATGGTAGAATACAATATTCATTTATTGCGCTACACAAACATGACAACACGAACATTCGCGCAAGCGCCCTACTACGTCTTACGAAATTTGGATCAGGTCACGTGTCCTGACGCGAATTTAGAAGTTTTTACCACATTCCAAAAAAATAGTGCGTAACGCCGCTAAAGAAGTTTTCACTTAAAAATATATCATGATTCCTTCATCGAAGCTTATTTTTACAAGCGTCAAAATGGCGTCACCAGTGCCGGGTTTTAGTACTTAATGCGGAATCTATAACAAACCTAATAGGTCTTAAAAATACGTATGCAATATCTACAAGATAATTTAAAATATGTTAGAGCGTGATGTCACCCTGGTTTTCTTTTAAATTGCGCGGACTTTTATGCGCCTCTGTAGTCTAGCGGTTCGGGTGTTGGACTTGACTGCATGAGGTCCCGGGTTCGAATCCCGGGTCGGGCAACAAAAGAATATTTGGGTTTTCCAATTTTCTAATAAAAAAATTATGCTCGGGATTTGATATGTGCCGTTTGGATAGGTGTCGATAGGCTTGCCACCTATTACATTGTGGACTCTTGGGGGATAATATGGACGTAAAGATATGTTGTTCTTTTTTTAGACAGATTTACATTTTATCTCTTAGAATTTTTTGTGTTTCTTCAGGTGCTTACCAATACTCGATATCTTAAGCCAGCCTTTCCCAAAGTGGGCGATAACGCCCCCTTGTGGGCGCTGGAAGCCTAGAGGGGGCGGTATAAATCTTGAAAAAAATGTTTTTTTTAAACTAGGCGCAACAAATATGTTATTGAGGTTATTGACAAGAAAAAAACGAGAGGGGGGGGGGGCGCTACAAAACAACTGATTGTCAAAGTGGGCGTTACATGAAATAAGTTTGGGAACCTCTGTCTTAAGCAATTACTCAACTTGCTTTAGCATAGTAGAGATAAATGTTATAAGAACTTTATCACGCTAATTTAACAAGCATTGATAGTATAACTTGTGACGAATTGCGTGTATAATTAACCATACTTAAATATTACTTAATTACTTAAATAAGTTTTGATAATGAAGGAATGCTACGTGTTCCCCTAACAACTTTTTTATGGTAAGGACAGCCAACAAACGCAACCCCTGATGTACCCGTGGCATGCACATACCATAGATGTAATAGGTGACTTGCTATATTGTGGAAGGTGTGTCAGACCTAATGTGTAAGTCTATCCTATCCTCGGCTATCCTACCCTCCGAATTAGAACATGGCCATGTCACTATGTCACCACAAATAGATAAGGCGTAGGAAACCATACCCAGGCAACTGCACAGCTCTTTACCCTAATGGTCTCGACGGTTACGACGGAATATAATATAATCATAGACAATAGAATACAAGACATATATCAAAATAAAGTTATATTACAAATATAAATAAGTATCTTCACGCCCATATCCCCGAAGAGGTAGGCAGAGGCACAACCAGGGTACCCACGACTAGCCGAAGATACTAAGTCCCACAATGTGATAGGTGGCAAGCCTATCGCCAACCGGGCACATATCCTATCCCGAGCAACATTTTTAATTATTAGAAAATTGGAAAAAACCCAATTTTCTTTTGTTGCCCGACCCGGGACTCGAACCCGGGACCTCATGCAGTCGCCTCTGTGGTCTAGCGGTTCAGTTGTTGGACTTGACAAATATAAATAATAAAGTTATATTCACAAATATCATACGTCGCGACATATGATATTTGTAAATATAACTTTCCCACTGGATATCCTGTATATAGTAAAGAGTGCATTTTCCAATGTCGAAGACTTATGTGAACAAATACGATACATCTTATCAACAAATATCACTTTAAATGTCAGTTTGATGAAAATACTGTTTCTACATCTGGTATGTTATACCTATAACTAGACATAAAATATTTGAACACATTTTTAACAATCGTAACTTAGAATTGTTTAAATTTAAGCGGTCTGTGTTAAGTGATCAGAATAAAAAGTAGCATTTGTGTTTTTAAATCTAGAAGTATGTCTTTCAATAGTTTTATCCACATTATTTCAACCACTTGGTAGAGTAATCACTATTCTACAAAATTTCGTATTTAATGTAACATAAGAGCATTTGCAAATATAAAATAGCAGTTTTGATAAAAAACTAGAGGTTATATTTCTCAATGAACCGATGTCATATACAGATATTGCTACCTCTAATTTGTTGGCATCTTTTTGTTGGAATATTTGGAAATAACATCAGGTCTTTGTTAGTGGTGCAACCTTCGGCTTTATATTATAGCTTCATGAATTTGAAACTCAGAATTAGTAACATCTTACAAAATGGCAACCCTGTCCACCCTTACAGACAGAAAATTAAGTGTCACTAGATAAGGGTACAGACGAAAGAGCACGACCACAAACAAGGCATCCTAACCCTCGTGCTACTTATCTTTTAATTTTTCCATACATTTAACTTGCTCATATAATGGTAAAATGAATCTTATTCCCTTTGATTAAGGTTTTAATTAATTATTCTTTAAATGACAGCATAGATTAAGATTCGGATGGTTTGCTAATTCTTTTAAATGTCAAATCAAATTGTTACATCTCTTTAATGAAATAGAATTGATTTTTCTTTGACACTAAACTGTCATATTGTTCATTTGACACGCGGCTCGGAGGGTGGCGTTTCCAATCGACAGAATTTCAATTTTCCTTTTATTTGTTTCTTTTTTTTATTAATATTTGTAAGGCTGTGACCTCAAAGGGGATTTGGTACGCATCTGTGTTGTTTATTGTGATTTTCAGGTCCCTTGTATGACAAGTTGTCGCGAATGTTTATTGGCAAGTGGTTTAGGAAAGACCTTATTTTTAATCATGTTTTAGTCATAGCATAGAATAGTCAAATTATTTTTTTAATGTAGAAACACTTGTACTATTTTACGTAACACTTATAATTTAGTATTTAATGAAAAACAAAAATTTTTTTGTATCTTAAGTTTTAATCCTGATGATACGGTCATAAGCGAAACCGGTAGGCTATTTATAAAATAATAAATCATAAGTGATACGTAAAATATTTCAAGTGTTTCTTCATTTAAAAATATGAATATTTTGAAATTCTACCGAGCGCCGACGATGGAAAATATCAATATGTTTAGTTAAATTCAGTCAGTAGTCGCCTCTGTGGTCTAGCGGTCCGGGTGTTGGACTTGACTGCATGAGGTCCTGGGTTCGAATCCCGGGTCGGCCAACATAAAGAAAATTGGATTTTTCCAATTTTCTAATTAAAAAAAAATGTTGGTCGGGATTGGAAATGTGCCCGGTTGGCGATAGGCTTGCCACCTATCACATTGTGGGACTTAGTATCTTCGGCTAGTCGTGGGTGCCTTGGTTGTACCTCTGCCTACCTCTTCGGGGATATGGGCGTGAAGATACTTTTTTTTTAAATTCAGTTGATAGTAACTTCCTGGTGTAAAAAATTTTAAAGTGCCAGTTACCCTTATCGTACCCTTGCAAACACGACAGTGGCAAACCCTGTCGAAAAAATTTAATGAAGTTGTAAGAACCTCGAGGTTAGCAACACATTTTAAATGATAAAACCCTGTCCGGTAAAACAATCCAGGTACGATGTATGATGGTAGCTACCACCTATTAAACAGTATAAAATAATAAATTGATCCATTCGCTGGCGAATCCTCACATTCCAATTGCTTTATAACTGCTTTATATACAGATTTGCTTACTTTAGGGCTAGATCAGTTCGTGTAATTTGTCCAAAAATAAAAATAATAGAGTAAAGTTAGTAAATTTTAATGGGATTATGTTCAGTAAAAGTGCACAAGTATTCATGAAGAAATGAGAGTATCGTGCGTTTTCGTAATGCCTTCAAAACTTACTCAATGAGGTTAGTTATTGAAAATTAACAGCGGTTACCTGGCAACTGATCTAAAATAGCACTGTTCTTATCTTAGATAGGTTATCAATATTCGCTCTATCTAATAATTTTAAAGGATCATTACAATTTTATGATTGTGCAATTTTAACCGAAATCATGAAATGCCAATGCCACATATTGAATATGCGTCAAGATTAATAGATTTGGATCATATTCAATAAATAACACGCATGTGGCCGACATTTCAATCTTCGATGAAAATGAAAGTCATCTTTAAAAACTTGACCGGTACTTATACCATGAAATATACAGTTTAGTTTATACACTGCAAGTATTTCACTACATAGTATAAGACAAAGTCGCTTCCTCTGTCCCTATGTCCCTTTGTATGCTTTAATCTTTAAAACTACGCAATGGATTTTGATGCGTTTTTTTAATAGATAAAGTGATTGAAGAGAAAGCTTTATATGTATATTACATAAAGGTTTATATGTACCAATTAAATAGTTCAGTGCTTGTCAATCTTTTTTATCGTGATCCCCATGAGCATGTAAAATAACTTCGTGAAGTACTTTCTGTTATTCTAAATCTGTGTTTTGTTATGTACTAGCTGACCCGTTGGACTTTGTATCACTTGACAATAACAGCTACTTACAGTTTACATGACAAAAATGAAGTACCTACTGTTTTTCTGCTTTCCCTTAAATTTTCTCGGTTTTTCTCTTCATAAGAACCTTCTCCTGA
Source organism: Calephelis virginiensis (assembly GCA_002245475.1). Classification (NCBI taxonomy): domain Eukaryota; kingdom Metazoa; phylum Arthropoda; class Insecta; order Lepidoptera; family Riodinidae; genus Calephelis; species Calephelis virginiensis. The sequence goes on along the minus strand of NJDC01001631.1, from coordinate 146,386 downwards.
AAATCCCTAACTCAAAAATAGTTAGCAAAATAGGTGGATGAACCTATTTTGCTAACTATTTTTATTTGCTAACTATTGGGCATCAAGCGATGACAGAGGGAAATGGGGGTTCATTTATGTATATATGTACTCGTATATTCAAAACTTACTAAAACACATTGATATTTCATGATAATAAATGCCTATGTTTTACTCCAATATCTAATTAAGCATATTATAGTAGTACTATTTAAATTATGCGCATCGGCTAAATTCATCAAGCTTCGGAAATCCGGAAGCTTCGGAATTTTAAAGATACCTATATAGAGTTGTTATTACATAATTATTCATTTCGCTTAAATTAAGATTAGGTCAGCCAATTTAAAAATAAAAGTTTTAAAAAGAGTAAAAAGTGTAAAGCCGAAGCGCATAATTTAAATAGTAGTACTATACGTGAATGTCAAAACTGAATATATGTAAAAATTCATATATTTTTACATTTAAAATATTAGTAGGAATACTAAATTTAATAAAACATTTTATGTCTGTATTTTTGCTTTAAAATTACTATCATTTATGACTGGCTCTCGTTTATCTTACTTAGTTGCAGTTGAGGGTTAAATACTGATGATCTATCGATTGGCGCCATCGAGAGAAAAGATGGTCGAAGTTTTTTCATAATTATTGAATTTCTTGTTAATATTGAGTGATATTAGTCAATTTTGGTGGCATTTTGTACAATTTTGTTCAGTGAAAGTGCACAAATAAAAAAATCATGAAGAAATTAGCGTATCGTATATTTCCTCGTTGTCGCCAAAACTAATTACATGAGCTTGTGTAAAAAGGCCACCGTTTTACCCAAGAGCCTGACATGACTTACTGACGACTTATGACTGATGACTAATTAAAATTAGTTGAAATTGATATAAAATTTGATGCAAATTAGTACTTGACTAATGGCTAAATACTAACGTGAAGGCCAAAACCTAATGAAATAAAAGAAAGAAATCATTTTATGAAACGAATAACTATCCTTCATCGTCAGATTATAATAATATAGTCAGTAAATACAGATATATAAAAATGAACTCCATTTCGCGTGCTCATCGCATTATGTCTGGAAAATAAACCGATTGTGCTAATTATTTTTTGTTGAGTTATTTATTGTAGGGAGAAAGTATTTATGAAGAAAAAATCTGGAATAAATTGTTGGTAAAATGAGGAAAACTACCACTTTATTTTTTTAGTACAATTAGTTAGTACCTACTAATGTCAAGTGATACGAAGTTCGCCGGGTCGGCTCGTAATAAATATAATTTATATGAATACAGTAAGTTAAATGTATTTTTATTTTTTAGCACTTGCCCTGTGCTTGGGATAAATTTCTATAAATTTTTAAAGAAACCCGCGTTACCCGCGTTAACGGGTTAGAAAGGAATTAAAAATTTCGCCACGGGACTTGAATCCTCAGTAGCTTAATTGGTTAGAGCATTCGTCGGCTTGAGACTAAAGGTCACAGGTTCAAATCCTGTCTGGGGCGAAATTTTTTCTTTCTTTAAAAATTTATAGAAAGTTAAATGTATTCATATAAATTATAAGAATGTACATAATTCTAGCTTACAACTATTATCAATAGCAGCACGACGACCGGGCGACCCAATAATTTGTACCATTTTGCTCGAAGCGTTGTCCAAAAGTGATTTTAATGAAATTTGCAAGTAATCCAGCTACAATGGGAAGGTGATTGCCGGTCGCGTTTGGGTGTAATACTAACATTTTACTTAACAATACAATGAATTAAGTCTTGTAAACTTATTGTTAAGAAAGCATTAAAATTGTGATATCATGCAAGGTATTATATCTAAAATATTTGACGATTACTTCTTGCTTTAAGTTCACTTACTCTTTGCATGTGTTTTATTCATGAATGAAACGAATAAAAATTCGTACGAAATAAATAAGCTCTACAGGGATTGTTAATTAATAAATACCTTCATATTTATTTTCTATAAAAAGATAAGCACGCCTTGTTTGAAATAATCCACAATCATAAGTAAATGATGGACTGGAGCTCTAAAGTTCTAAGTAATATCCCTATACATACATATGATTGTAATATTATAAATTCGGAAATTCACGGCTACACCGCTAGACCGATTTTGATAAAATTGAATATGTATGTAGTTAGATCGGAGATCAAATATAGGCTAATTTTAATTGAAAAATCAAACCTGAAAAACCGATAATTGAAAGTTTGTATGTAAATTTATTCTCATATTTTAAAGAAATAAACACTTGTACTGTTTTACTTATCACTTATAATTTATTACTTTATAATTAGTAGCCTACCGGTTTCGCTTATACAGCATCATCAGGGTATAAGCGAAACCGGCAGGCTACTAATTATACAGTAATAAATTATAAGTGATAAGTAAAACAGTACAAGTGTTTATTTCTTTAAAATATTAATATTTGGAAGTTTTACCAAGCGCCGACGATGGAAAATATCAAATATAAATTTATTCTAGATAAATTTTAATCCATGTATTTAGTGTATTTTGTATTGCATTTTCATTTTCATATTACTATTTATGTACATTTATTTCATGCATATATCTTTTAATCTATCATATCTTAAATGGTTTTTTCATGAGAAGATAAACAGTTTTATTTACTCTTAACATAATTCAAAACAAAAAGTGTTACGAATTATGTTAAGAGTAACTTAAAAACTTTAACAGTTTATTTTCAGTACAAAGGCAAGTTTTATATATATAAAAATAGTGGGTATAAAAAAACTATTCTCAGTGAAAACTATTGATTTTATAATTTATCGTCCGACACACCATAAAATACATTTAGCTAGTTATAACAGAAATTCCAAAACTATTCACTGGTTTACAAAGCCGAGAACAGAAAATAAAGGTTTATAGAAGACGATGTTTGTATTTATATGCAGCAAACCTGCGCGGGCGCAAGCCATTGTCTTAAGCTAATATAATTCAATTATTTTGAAATGTAATTTAAATGGAAGTTTTATGTATTTTAGAAACGTTCTTTATTTTGTTTAAGTCCCGACAAAAAACGACCGTGACATAAGTTTGGCGTGACTGTGTATGTGTCTGAAGTGGTATTATAGCTTTTGAACGGATGGCCTGATTACTATGCATTTTTTTTGTTTGAAAACTGACTTAATCGCGATGGTACTTAATTACATTATATATTAGTTTTGTTGGGGGTTCGTCAAACATTTTTTAGGGCTATAACTATGCAGCAGGACCAGAACTGGCTTAAAAAAAATAGTGCATTAGGACTTCAATATAGGATTCCGAAATTTGACATGTGTGTGTGTGTGTGTGTGTGTGTGTGTCTGTGTGTGTATGTGTGTGTGTTTGTTGGGTGTTTGGGTATGTGTAGCGTAACTTTCCAACTGATGAACTGATTTAAATAGGCAAAATTTGCTAGCTTTTGTCGGGGAATATTGATTTTTTTAAGTGTTATGTGATATATGAATTATATAAGCTTTATATCGCGAGGACTATTTTTACTAACTCTAATTAAACATTTGAATGATTTCCTTTTTGCATGATTCGTTTAGTCGGACTATATCTGATGCACCTGGTTCAGCACCGCAACACCCCGAGAAATTGCGACGTACAGTTTGCGAACCACTGGACGAAGAGCAGTCTCTTCTGTGTCATATATTTATAGATCAAATTAAACTAATTTATCGTTATGTTGACTTTGGTAGACATAAAATATATGTTTATAATTGATGAGAAAACTACAGTCTCTATGGGCGCATCCTTAGTTAACGAGTCTGCCTGGGTCTTGCCTTGCTGCCCGGCTTTACTCTTGCTTCCCTTACAAAACCTCTTAATCACAAACAAGGACATTAATATATAAAACGCTTGAGCCCATAACTTGGTCCAAACACAAGCTTAGGAACGCAGGGGACGGGTCCCGGACGGTCCAACACTTTTTCAAATTCGTGACCGGCACCGAGACTCTCCGTCACGAACTTATACCGTTACAAACTTGCATACACACACACATTCCACTTACTCTTATCGCCTTTGGTGAAAGAGGAAGCGAGATGGAAGTATTTTTGTTACGGTCTGTGATGTTGGTGCTTTATGTCTGCCAAAAGTCACCATCAGCATTTAAGCCAGTGCAAGGCTGGACTTATGATTTAACTAGCGCAATCTCTACGCGTTAACTATTTTTGAGTTACCTGGACAATACTTACAAATTGTGTCAAAGCAAAAACGCGACGTAGAAAATTGTCAGTGTCGAAATATATTAGGACTTTTTTTTTGAGGTGATCCCAGACTTCATAAGTCTGGATCTCAGTATGATGGTATGTCAGGGATATTAATGAAAATTCTACAGTTTTTGGTTACTTATACAAATACTTATATTCAGTTTGTAAAATGTTATTATTATGGTGACATTTTAGCAAAAAAATCTACCAAAAGACAGAAACTGTTAAATGTATACTTACTACGTTTTTAAAGTAATTTAAATACAATTTTTGCTAGTTTTTTATTTGATAGTATAAATGTCGCTAAAGTAGTTGAATTATTGTCGTTAGTGTATCTCCTTAGTATAAGTTTTTTTTGATATTTGTTTCTCTCTACAGTTGTTTTTTAATGCTTACGTAGGGATATATATCCGGAACGTAGAGGCATTGAGAGAATTTAATGTTTTTTTTATTATAAAAAGATATTTATTATAAATATAGTCAAAACTAGCAATGCTAATTAAAATAAATGAAATCTACCATAATATAACCAGATTTTAGACATTTGACAAAAAAATCTACACTAGATTTTTATTTTTTCCCAGTCAAGAGTCGAATTGGGGTCTAGTTGATAGCGTATTTTTTATCCAACCATACAAGCGATAAATGGTGGATTAAAAGCAGTTATTTATCACGACATAAATATCCATCACAGAGAAAGTTACCGTCGTGAAACTACTTCTGTTACATATTCATAATACCCACAGGCACATAACCAGCGAGAAGACCCAGGCAGCCCACCCTTTTAATACAAAACTAAACCGCTCAGAGTTGCACCAGAGGTCAATGTTCATTGGTTAGTAGGGATATACTGAACACTAACTCCTTTTATTACGAGTGTCCAATGACAGCTTAATGCTATTTTTTTTCTTTAGTGGTTAAAGTCTAACCTGCGTTATGCCTATAAATATAGAACCCGTCTGTACTAAATAAGAATAATTCGAACGTAATATAAATAAGCCTATCGCAAATTCTATTTCGGTAGTATTATATGTATCGAATCGAATTTACCTTTGAGATTACTTAGCTAGATGTGTCATTTTGTACCTACGTCATCTTTTATATATTGCTAGCTGTTTGCCTGCGACTTTGTCAGCGTAGAATAGTAACGATTGATATACCAACTTTTTGGGGGTTGAGTTTTAAAAAAAAATAGCTTACATTTGAAATTGAATTAGCTACATGCATATCAAATTTATTCATAATTGGTTTAGCAGTTTTGCCATGAAAGAGCAACAGACAGACAAGCCGACTTCCGCAATTATAGTAATGTTACAGATCCATTTTACATAAAGTATTAAATAATAAAAAGAACGTTGCCAACTTTTAAATTAGGAAAGAGGTAGCCAGGAGCTGTAAGTTAAATAACTATTCTACGTAGGAATCGAAAGTTTCATCTCTCAAATGTATTACGAAGCTTTACAACTATGGATAGCCTATGCGAGTTTGAACTTGGTACCTTTGTGAGTTTGTGGTACCATATATAATATAACACTTGTACTATTTCACTAATGCCTTTTTATCAATTCTGAAATAAATTAGTTTTGCTTTGCTTTCTTTGACATTTTTAGAGTTAAACACGTACGAAGAAGAAAAGAGAATCTGTATTTAAATAAAATTTTCGGTAGACTATTTAAACATTATGCGTAGTTACTTATTTATTTGAAAATAAAATTAAAAAAAACTTGTTGGTAGATAGCACTGTTAGAAAAATATCCACTAACAGATACTATATATTTATTTTTGTTTAACGTTAATATAATTATTATGTTTCACGTTTCTCCCAAACATTTTACTACAATTGATATAATATAATTGATATACTTGTAATTATTGTGGTTTCACTTATTAACCCTGCAATTTATAATAACATATTATTATTTTATATAATATTACTAGACGACCCAGTAAACATTATTCTGACATTATGATGATATCCTACTAAATCTACATAAAATTTCATAATCAGTACAGCCGTGGCGGTAGACAGCAATGACAAACACCGTGACATGAGATTTTTTATCAGAAAATAAATACTATGTAGCATGAGGTCTACCTTTGTGTATCTTTTTGTGTTTTATTCGTTTGTGCATAAGTTTTGAATTAGTAAAACATTATTATAAAATTTTAAAATAACGAGTCAAGTCTTCAGTGACAGTGGTCTGAGGGGTCCGAGTGACACGACGTGTGGCGAAAGTGTGGCGCTGTCGGAAGCCGTCGAATCAAAAGTGTCGTCTGTTACGCGATTATCGAGACCAGACGACAACTTGCACTTGTGATACATCACTAGTGTTTGTATACGACTACGGTTATCTATACTTACAAAAGTAAAGAGTTTGTTTAGACATTTAAATTGTTTTGGTATTGGATGGTTTTATTCTTGAAGTTTATAGATATTTATTATATCAATATCAATATATGTTTATAATATATATTCATATGTTTTGTTAAAAATTACCGTTAAAATTAAAAAATAAAATTAAAATTGTGAGAAGAAATCTGTAAGAACACTACTTTTAGGAGGAAAAACATGAAAAATTTAATACACACTTAACATATATTTCATTTGTAAAGTATGGCTACCGCTGATAAGCCTACCTCGTCAAATACCAACATGACAAACATAAAATAATACAAATAAATCAAAAACAAAAATGAAAAAAAATTAAGTAAGTAGCTAATTTAAAAAATCGTTTGTTATGGAGATGACAAGTTTTTTCCAATTATGAAAACAAAAACAAAATACTAGATATACCTATACACACCAACATGAAATTTCATCTAATTAATGTGGATTTGTAAACTAGGTAACAATCTCGTATTTAGCGTATATATACTTACACTGGTTTTTATTTCCTTACAAGTAATGTTTAG
>NJDC01001631.1:119520-138780 GCA_002245475.1 Calephelis virginiensis | reverse complement strand
TGGCTACCGCCGATAAGCCTACCTCGTCAAATACCAACATGACAAACATAAAATAATACAAATAAATTAAAAACAAAAATGAAAAAAAAAATAAGTAAGTAGCTAATGTAAAAAAACGTTTGTTATGGAGATGACAAGTTTTTTCCAATTATGAAAACAAAAACAAAATACTAGATATACCTATACACACCAACATGAAATTTTATCTAATTAATGTGGATTTGTAAACTAGGTAACAATCTCGTATTTAACGTATATATACTTACACTGGTTTTTATTTACTTACAAGTAATGTTTAGGTTAAACATTTCAAGAACTTTAACTAAACAGAAGCTGTTCCTTAATGCGAAATACGAGTATCACGATTATCTGTATCGGAAGTGTAGAGCGATTACATTTTATCAAGATAACAGGTTATTTATTTAGCACTTACACTATTTCTAACTCCACCTTGTTACTAACAGTAGTCGGTAAGTATTCGATTATATTTGTTTGTTTTATTTAGGGATTGACAGCAAAGAGTATACAAATACTACGTAAATTAGCAAAAAAAGTCGTCTTTCTAGACGCAAGGGGGTGACCCAATGTGTGAATGAGTTATTTTTTTTGTATATTAATTAAATGCGGTCTTAATTTAATCAAAATAAAAATGATAATAAAGATGATGAAAGGATGAAGATGGGAAAGGTAAAGGTTAATCCCTTCTTAGCTTGACTGCAGTCTTATCCGATATATGTATATGCCACGAGGATGAAAGTGTGTGTTGTGTTTTGTTTATGAATTTTATATAATTTCTGAAATGTTGCAATGTTTGTATTGCATTATTATTCAAAATACTTATATGCTTTCTCCTTTCCTGTGTACGGCCTTTAGCTCCAGTTTTCTTAATTGGGGGAATAAAACCTTATAAAAAATATTACTAACACCTTGGTCAAAATATCTTAACTTATGGTATAAATCAATACGGCACTTGAAAATAATTAGATATGTTGCTTTTCTCATGACTAAGTAATTTGTATATTTAGGTAATATCATGTTAAATAAATAGTTAGGTGTAAAATATTCTCTACCGATATAGCGATTTAAAAAATCACATTTCGAGACAAATAAAAAAAATATAGAACTTTAAATCTATTTAATAAATGATTAGATTTGTCTTTGTTTATTTATTTCAATTACTAATTAATTCACTAAATCAAGTTAATAATAATTTTAATTTAATACTTAAAATAAATAGCAATAAAGCGTTACGAAATAATAATAATAGTAAGTTATACTTTACCTATTACGTGACTTTAAAGCTTCACGATTTTAAAGGATTTTTTTGGTAACTTAATGAAACAAAAAATGTGAAATTAAACTTACGCTTGTATTAATAAATAAATATATTTACACGTAAAAAAAATAACAACCTAACCTAATGCGTGACTTATAGTCAAAATTTATACATTGGTATTATTTTTGGCCTTAATTATAATATCACAACGTTTTTCTGAGAAAATAAGTCACCGCCTCCACCATTTGATATGACGGAGTGGAAGCTATTATCTCCGCGTACAAGGAATTAAAGTTTAGCGCGATAAAGTGTTCATTTCCAAAATCTCAGAATTATAAACCCCAGAAATTCTTGATCATAACTTAGATAAAATATCCCAAACTTAGAATTCAGAAAAGGTATTTCAAAACTGTAATTTAGACAAATAATTCAAGAATTACAACGGAATAGCAATTCCAGAATTACCCTCTAGCAGACAACCGTAGAACTGCAATTCAGAAAAGCAATATCAGAATTATAATGCCAAATATCCCCAAATTTGAAGAACGGGCATAACATTCCACCATCACCTTATTCCATGATGATACATCGTTACAGTGTCAACCCCCCTGATCTGTTTTCTTCCCATTTCCATCCCACATTTTAAAAGATGATGTACTTGCTTCCCCTCGGGGGCTACTTGTATAATTAGGTGGTAACCGAGAAGGAGACAGAAAGCTTCCATAAGACAATGAAGAGTTGACACCAAGCGATGTATCTAATGTAGAATAATATCCAGAGGAAGCTGCTGAAGGGGGCGGTGGTGCAGGCCCTTGTTGAACTCTAGATGCTTCAGCATAAGCATCAAGATGTGTCCTCACTAGCGACACTAACTCTGCGTAATTCGTAACACCAATTCCTGCTCCAGCCACCCTATACAACAGCAACCTCGCTTCCCCGAAAAGACTATCTAAAATTTTACCTGTCGTGAAGAGTACGATGGCCTTCAGACAGGAGTACTCCGCGGAGTCAACGTGGAGTGCTTTTAACTTCTCCACTTGCTCTTGGAAGATTCTTATGTGATCCATAAAGGCTACCACCCGGTCTGCTGCCATTGGTGAGGCGTGAAGACCGGCGGCTGCCAGTAAAGTAGATACATGGAGGGGCATAGAACACTGAGACGCGTTTAGGACGAACAACTCTGACCACACTAGTCTTAATAACGCAACTTGATCTGTCACTTGGAGTTCTGGGAAGAATGGGATATTTCTTGCCCATTCAACTGCCGAGAAGAGTAATCTTGCTGCTAACTCGCATATATTGTCTATGCCCATAACGTTGGTGGGTTGTACACACTGTCCGTATCTTGTCGTCGTTGGGTACGGTTCCGCTCGGAGGAGGAGAGATATGTATGAAGAGAGGTACGGATGGGAGTTCAGGGCGGCTGATGGGTCGCCGTTGCCCAGGGCGAACTGGCCGGGTAGTGCCAACCCCGGAGGCTGTGTTGGTGGTACTCGACCTCTTTGAACAGCTGTAACAAAAGAAACATAATTTTAGAATTTAGCACGGTCGTACATAATTCGGTTCTTAAAAATTATCTTATATATAAAATTAACGTGTCAAAATGTTCGTTCCCGTACTCCTCCGAAACGGCTGGACCGATTCTCATGAAATTTTGTGAGCATATTAAGTAGTTCTGAGAATCGGCCAACATCTATTTTTCATGCAAATTTTTTTCTAAAAAAAATTAGCAGAACAACGTCTGCTTATAATTTAATATAGTTTATGATAATAAAACAATAATAAAACGGCGCTAAACATTTCAATAACGCAGTAGAATAGTATCTATACGCCTTATTGCTAACCGGGTACTCATCTAATCCCGGACAATTTCGATTTTGGAATAAGAAAATTAATCTATATGTGTACTAGCTGTCCCGGTGAACTTCGTTTCTCCCGTAGTGTTTGTATGGGAAAATTTAAATTGATTTGCCTAGTTTTTTCTCAGTTTTTCTTTTGTTCTTATCTGTTAAACCTTTCCTGGACTTCGACAAATAATTCGAAACCAAAATTAGCCGAATCGGTACATCTGTTCTCGAGTTTTAGGGAGAGTAACAAACAGCAATTGATTTTTTATATATAAAAATGAATCCCCATTTCACGTGGTCATTCCATCACGCCTGAAAAAAACGGACCAATTTTGATTAGTCTATTTTTGTTGTGTTGGTTATTGCCAGGAGAATTGTATGACCAGAAAACCGGGAAAAATTGCTGCGAAAATCTGGGAAAACAATAATTTTCCTTATATACACATCTAATGTCAAGCGACACGAAGTTCACGAGGTCAGTTAGTGCAAAATAAATTTGGAATTTCCCGACCACTAAATAACAGAGCCCTTACTATCAAAAAGAAAGAAAAAAAGAAAAGAAAAGAAAAAAAATATTTATTTGCGGAAGATGAGTGTTACAAAGATGTTACAAAATTATTTAGGCATGTTTACATATTATACCAACTCGTGGTGTGCTAATATTTACATAATTATTAATCAAATTAGTTATTTTAATTATTTACTTATTATTTAATTACTGTGTTTAGTATTGATTACATGATGATTTATTAATACAAACAATAGAAGAAGACAGGAGAAGAAACGGCAAAACAAACTCCTGCGCACCCAGCATTCTGCAATTAAATTAATCATATTATGAAAAATACTTTATTATTTATTCTTATCTGCAAGGAAATCTATGACACTATAATAATTTTTCTCTAAAAGTTGAATACCTTTTTTCGAAATCTGTTTAATGGAAGTGATTTAAGATTATCAGGAATTTGATTGTATATACGACGTTTCTCACTATTTCTAAAATGAGACAAACCTAGGACTTCAGCATTTGTCTGAAACAAATGATGAGTTGGTAGAGGTAATCTCTCGAGGTTCGGTAAATTACGTGTCGAATTCTATGGCACTTTTGGTCCAAAAATGTGTTTCTCGTAGTTACTTATAGAGGCGCTGTTCAAAGTTTTTATACAAATAATTTACAGGGACGGTAGCGAGTATAGTAAACTTGGCAAGCCGTAAACTCGTAAGGGAAGCGATTATTCATCGCAAAAATGCAATATAAAAATAAATGTCCAGGGCGAACACGTGTAAAATTATTAGGAAAAATAGTCATTCACTGAATTATGTCGCATAAAATGTAGTTTCATCGTATAAATAATGAATGTTTAATTTATCCTTTAAATAAACCTATTGTTTAAATGTAAATATACAAATTTGGTCGAGGCCAACTGTGAGACTATTGTCAAGTCAAATTCAAACAACTATTTCAGAGTTTTTGGTTTCATTTTAAAATATACACAACTATATGTTATACTAGTCTTCGTCTCGAGTTTCAAACAAACTTTTATCCCCACTTAAAAAACCTTTTGGAGTTGATTTTAAAAAAAGATTTAGCCTGAAATCAGATATTTAACTATATGCATCACCATCACAATCGGTTCAGCGGTTTAGGTGTAAAAGAGCAACAGAAAAGATAGACTTTCGCATTTATAATATCGGTATGGAAGTAATACTTGTGGTTCCATTTTGGCGTTGACTAAGTACATGAAGTTCAGGCTCGAATCCCCGGCCGAGGAACTCAGAATTTGCTATTTTAATTTTCATATAAAATAACGTTCTCTGAGATTGGATAAGTGCCCGGTTGGCGATAGCTTATACGGGAATACGGGCCTGATGTTCATACTTTTTATTTCTTATTTTTTTACCTAATAAAACCTTAGCTAGGGTAAGATAGCTGGTAGACTTGTGCAATAGCCAACACCCCGACCCAAGGATGGTAACGCACTTATAACATCTATGGTATCTATAGTTCATGGTTATCTCTTACCATTAAGAGAGCCATGTGCTAGTTCGTCATCTAGAACCATAAAGAAATAACTAGTTTACAGAATAATAGGTATAAATCATAAGTTTCCATACCTATAGGAAGTAATATCGATTTATGACGCTACCATCGTCAGTTATTAACAAAACCATAAACGAAACCATTACTCTTGTAATATGTCATACAACCATGCTAATTGCAATCCTGAGTTTGAATAGCATAATGAATCAGACTGTGTATTGGACAATGAAATTAGCAATAACTATGTTAATATAATATATAAAGCTATTTATACATATAATTAAACAGTAAACTAGCAAGCTCGGTATATTTCGTATTGCATGGCTCGTGGTATATGATTTTTTAACAGACTTAAAAAAGGAGGTTATATTTTCGACTAACATATTTTTTTTCATGTTAATCGATTTCTGAATCGATTTTAAAAAATGTATTTGAAAAAGAACACTTCGAAGGTCTCATTGCCAAGTCTGGATCTAATGACGAAGTCTTAGGGAGCACTAAGAAATACTTAACATTAGCTAAATTTGCCTGGCAGAGATCGTTCTGAAGCGATAGGGCCGCCTTTGTTCACATAACTTCTATATTATAACTGAAAGAGTGTGTCTTATTTTGTAAATTTTGGTGCATAATAAAGTGTATTCATTCATTCATTCATCTAGATCAGAGGTTCCCAAACTTATTTCATGTAACGCCCACTTTGAAAATCAGTTGTTTTGTAGCGCCCCCCGCCCCCTCGTTTTTTTCTTGTCAATAACCTCAATAACATATTTGTTGCGCCTAGTTTAAAAAAAAACATTTTTTTCAAGATTTATACCGCCCCCCTCTAGGCTTCCAGCGCCCACAAGGGGGCGTTATCGCCCACTTTGGGAAAGGCTGATCTAGATTACTTACTTATTGATATCGAAATCGGTTTCTTGCAGTTTTTATGCGATTTAATGACTTATCTTGAATTTTGAACCATTTTACAATGATAATATCTTTATATCCGTAATTCTGAAGAGATAAGCAGAGGTAAAACGAGCACTACCGTTATTATCCGAAGATAGTATAGTTCCATTGATACCTAGCTATCGCCAACTGGACACTTCCAATCCCTTGCGAAATTGTTTTTATCAGAAAATTCAAGATATTTTGAGTTACCTGATTGAACCCGAGATATTCCTTGTATTTAACGCCAAACATCGGACTATTAGACCACAGAGGGCATACATCAGTAAATCTAATGTTGTTTTTATTCTGTGTGAGACAAATCCAAAAATTAGAGATCATTGTAATCAGTACCTACGGGCTTGTAAGTGACATGTCTGGTTTTTAGTTTAATCTTTGTATAAATATAAATAGTTTAAGCGCAACAAAACTATGACAAATACTGACTCCAATTTCATTAATTAAAAAAAAGTAACTTCACGCCCGTATTCCCGAAGATACAGGCAGAGGTACAACGAGGGTATCCACGACTAGCTGAAGACCCACTCCAACAATGTGATAGGTGACAAGCCTATCGTCAAGGCAACGTAATTTTTTTTATTATAAAATTGAAAACACATATTTCTTTGGTTTCGCTACCCGGGGATCGAAATCGAGGTATCACGATAACATGTTCAATATCGACCGCTGAATCACAAAGACGATTTTAACAAAAAAATATAAATGATTATATGAAACTCAAAAATCACTAGTCAGACCTATGAAAAAAATCATCAAATTATTTTTTATTGAAAAATAAGAAACCATTTAAAGTTTAAACAAGTTAGAGGTCAAACCGGAGCTAGGTTTCACCTATCAAAAAATTTGATCTCACTTAAAAAGGTCTTCTCTAAATCCGGCCACATAAGTTCAGAAGTACGTTTCAAAAATCAAAAGTCCGTACTGATAATTACTAAAGTACGTGGTAAATCTATAGATTTGCGTGGATTTGCTGCGTTCGGAATTCCGTTTTAGTTTTTTCATACAGAATTATCTATAATATAAAAATGAATTGCTAAATGTGTTGGTAAGCGCATAGCTATCGAACAACTTAACCGATTTGGCTAATTCTTTTTTGTCAGAAGAAGGTTCTTATGAAGAGAATACCCAGGAAAGTTGAAGGGAAAATGGGAAAAACAATACTTTATCTTCCCCATACAAACTGAACGGGTGGAACGAAGTTTGCCGGAAAAGCTAGTTCCGAATAAATGTGGCTGATCTAACGCGTATATTGTGTATTACTTTTATCTTATCTGAAGGTCAAACATCATACAATGACAGAATGTTACCTAACTATTAGCAACATCAAACATAGTCTTATCACGCAGCTCTTACCATTATTTAAACAGAATTATCATCTAGTACAATTTTTTATTCATAAGACCCGTAGTTTTCCCTAATTGATGTCTAAATAAGTTCGGTACTTACTATGATTGAGACAGACAAACAATAATGCATTTTAAATTGTCATAATGCATTTGACCTTCGTGAACGAAAAACGATGGTTTTACTTTTGTCAAAGGTTTATACCAAGTTTTAGACAAAAATCTGTTCAAAGTTATAAATAATGTATTACTTTCATGTAAGTTAATAATTTTTGGAATTCATACTCCACTTGAATTGTGGTGGAGTGGCCCTTTGCATTATAATAATGACATAATTAGTAACTTTGTTTAGTTGATTACATCACTAGTTCATTCATTCACTCATTTGATAGATTAAATGCAATTTTGCAATATGCATTAATATTATAACTTGCTAGTTGTTTTAAAAAAATTGCCCCGATCTAGCTTCGCATGACTTCATAAACTTAAATGGAATTATTACTATATACCCTTCAAACAAACCCTACAAAAATAAATAATCAATAAATAACCATGTAATCTCAAAACAAACAAAAAACAGTATGTAAATAGTAAATCGTGAATAAATAATTAAAAGCATATTAAAATATTTGCACACCACAAGTTTTTAAAATATGTAGGTAAATAATTTTGTAACATCTTTGTAACACTCATATTCCACAAATAAATATTTTTTTCTTTCTTTCTTTCTTCTTTTGAATCAGTGTATTCAAGAAACTGCATTAAAATCCGTTGAGTAGTAGGATATATTATAGGATATTAAAGATAGCGGAAAGCAACATTATTTTATACTATGTAGTGTTACTATGTTAATATACAATGTAAGATATCTTATATATAAAATTCTCGTGTCACAATGTTAGTCTGCATACTCCTCCGAAACGGCTTGACCGATTTTGATGAAATTTTTTGTGCTTATCCGGTATCTATGAGAATCGGCCAACATCTATTTTTCATCCCCCAAAATTTTAAGGGTGGTCCACCCCTAATTTTTTTTTGCAATTTACAGACAAATTTTTTTGTTTTTATTTTTTTATGATACAGCATATAAAAGTACATACAACCCTAAATTTTCACCCTTTTATCACCAACCCCCATTTTTTAATAGTAATTTTTTATCCCGGGTCGATAACTGATCAATCGTCATTTAATTAGTTATATGGCAAAACAACGTTTGCCGGGTCAGCTAGTATTTATATAAAATTTGACTGATTGTCTGTCTGTCTGCTAGTTTGTTGCTATCTCGCCGTTAAACCGCTTAACCGGTTTTGATTAAATTTTATGTTATATGCTAAAGATTCGGCTTCAAACATAGGCTACTTTAAAAAAATCTACCCCCAAAGTAGCAGGGGATGAAAGTACGTATAAAAATCATAACTAATCTACTCGTAGGAAGTCGCGGGCAAACAGCTAGTTTTGACCAATTGAAGCTCATTAAAATCGACTTCGAGTTCAATAGCTATGTACCAAAAATTTTTTTTTTTTCGATTTCATTAAAACCCCATCACCAGATCTAGATTTGATGGCAATACATTCCAAAAACAATTGAAGAATCCGATAAAATAATTTGTTGTTTATTATTTAAAAAAATGTTAATAATTCGCTAGTATTCAAGAGTAGCTAAAATGCAATATTCGATTCCAATCTCTCATTTGAAGATTCAAGAGTAAGCAGATAGCAAACAAAAACATCTCAAAATCGGTTGATCCAGTAAAAAATCAGAAATAATCTTAAAAAAACTGATAACTTCCACCGTTTTGGCAGTTAGTTAAAAAACAAAACAAAAAAGTATTGAAGTTGCCGAAAAATCGGTACGTTTTTGTATTGAAATAACTTAATGCACTCGTCGTGGCCTCGTTTCGGTTCCGCTATGGTTCTGAAGTCACGACTTCAGGACAGGTGGGAAATTGTCCAACTGTGTAAAATTTAATTCGAAACGATAACCTTTTTTAATACGGGAAACCAGCATGGTCTTTTTGATATCCAAGGTAATAATGGTTATAGACCTGAAGCTGGAATGTTAAGCTTGTTTAACTACTCTTATAAAAGTAAAGTATCTTCATGCCCATATCCCCGAAGAGGTAGGCAGAGGCACAACCAGGGCATCCACGACTAGCCGAAGACAATGTGATAGGTGGCAAGCCTATCGCCAACCGGCCACATATCCAATCCCTGGCAATATTTTTTTTAGTAGAAAATTGGAAAACCCAAATTTTCTGTTGCCCGACTCGAGATTCGAACCCGGGACTTCATGCAGTCAAGTCCAACACCTGAACCGCTAGACCGCAGAGGCGATTATATATACTACTCTTATATAGGTCAAAAAAGCTTTTTTTAAACGATTTTTATCGACGTATAAAAGAATTAATTTGCTGTCACGTTTCTCTGGTACACTCCATAAAAAAATCTGTATGTTATTGCCAAACTTCATACTGCGTTTTTGTGGTTTTTGTACAGTCCGCCGGTATCCGGTCGGATATCTGAAGATTTCGCAAAGACATGCGATACATATATTTTTTAAGTCAAACTACGTTTCTATTGGACTCCACGATAAATGGTGCCGTAATGAAATGTCACTTCTGTGTACACTTATACACACACACATGCATTTTATTGCCAGTGCACGTCTCTCATTGACAACTGTGGCTTATAGACACTATATATGCTAGAGATTATTGCTGTCCTGACTTCTGTATGTTTAACCCAGTGGTAGGCCAACTACGGCCCGCGGGCCGGATCCGGCCCGTGAGAGATTTTAATCCGGCCCGCCGGGGGTTTTTTTTAAAAAAAATATGATCCTCCTTAAAAAAATAATGTTCGAATTGTTAAAAGACTATTGAAATTTGAACGAATAAGATACTGAATTGATACTTCAAACATATATATCGCGTATTTCATATGTTAAGACTTCATAAATAGATTTTATTTTAATAAATGATCGTAAAATAAAAAAAATGCCTTGCAAATACAACAATAAAATACAATGTTACAAAAAAGTAAAATACAACGTTTTATAATCGTAATATTTACAGCTATTTTTAGGTATTTTAATTAACCGGCCCGCCTCAAGATTAATTTTAATTTACTGGCCCGTCACTAGATTTTTTTTTAATTTATCGGCCCGCGGTCAAAAGTATTTGCCCACCCCTGGTTTAACCTATTGCATAAGCCTACTGACTGTTCTATCTTCCGGACCGGAACATGACAGAATCCTTACGGTGGTAGGAATAGGTTAAGCCTTGGTTCAACTCGTGGAATGTGGAACTCTAGCAAGTTGCTGCCCTGCACTCTTCCAATAGTGGCCTTGTTGGTGATAACTTATTTAACAAATGTGGCAATACGAAACTTGCCATGTTTCTTGCGTAAGTAAATAAATACTCTGTCCAAGTTTACGGCCTTTGATTTCTTGTTCGTAGGTTGTTAGTGAGTTTATTAAAGTGAAAACAAACCTTTAAAAGTTCTTTCTTCTTCTTTCTTTAGGTTTTGGCCTTCACGTTAGTATTTAGCCATTAGTCAAGTAGTAATTTGCATCAAATTTTATATCAATTTCAACTAATTTTAATTAGTCATCAGTCATAAGTCGTCAGTAAGTCATGTCAGGCTCTTGGGTAAAACGGTGGCCTTTTTACACAAGTTCATGTAATGAGTTTTGGCGGCAACGAGGAAATACGATACGCTAATTTCTTCATGATTATTTCATTTGTACACTTTCACTGAACAAAATTGTACAAAATGCCACCAAAATTGACTAATTTCACTCAATATTAACACGAAATTCAATAATTATGAAAAAACTTCGACCATCTTTTCTCTCGATGGCGCCAAAACTCCCTTTAAAAGTTATAGGTATATGTTACTTTTGGTCTGTTGGAATTGCTTTATTTATTGTTGTTTTTAATTTTATCCCAGTCGGGGAAAGGCAAAGGATCTGTGTCCATACAGCCACGTCTTCCGTATTAATAAATCTTTTTCTTGTTATATATTTTCAATTTATGTCTTCCGTATTAATTCTTTATTTCAGTCATTAGTCACTATTTACACAGTCTTGTCTGGGTCTTGAGTAAAGCGGTGGTTTCTTTACACAGGCTAGTTTATGAGATTTGGCGGCAGCGAGGAAATTCACGATACACTAATTTCTTCATGATTATTTCATTAGTGCACTTACACTGAACAAAATCAAACTAATTCCCACCTAAATTAACCAATTTTACTCATATTTTACACTGAATTCAATAATTGTGAAAAAATTACGACCATCTTCATTCACGATGGCGCCAAAACTCTTGCTTTTTTTATAATATCATATAACTGCCAGTGCCATAGAATAAATACCTACTCCAGCTTACGATGGAGACCGTAGCTAATGAGTATAGTCATAGATGAGCCAGTGACAATCAGTTTGTCGTGAATAGAGTACCTATTTAGCATACTTTGTTAGCATCGGACATTATCGAGTTATAGTCTAGTCAACATGTGCCTTTTAGGTCAAAATTTTTAGCTCGCCTCGAAAAATTATAAAATCTGTTTGAAAAATTTGTAGTTTAGATTGCAAAAGTTATAAACAATTTAGTAAAAAAAGGATGGTTTTATTTTTGGCGAATATCTTAAAAAGTATTCAAAATTTTCGAAACTTGAAGAAAGATCCATAAAGAGGAAGAAATTTCCTAAAAAATGTCCTACTTTCCGGAACTCTAGGACCTATATTTATAATTTTTCTAGAGGGTTGAAAATACGGCCGAAAACGGGAAAACTTGCTTGCGTAAGCTCCTCCCACTTTGGACCTTTAATGAATAAATATTATTTAAATTTATTAAATATGAAAATTAAAAAATGAAAAAAATCAGGCACCTATAGGTAGGTCAATGAACAAAAATCCGGTGATCAAAAATTTTTATCGCGATTTTTCAATTAATTATCCATTAATTTACTAAAAATTTTTTGTAGCACGAACATCAATATTGAAAGTACGATATTTGTTAAACTATTAACCTGGGATTTTTTTTCTTTTTTGGAGCTATTATACAAAGGCTATAGAAAAGATTCCCGTTGGAAAAATTAAAAAAATGTTAATTTTCACCTTGTGATTAACAAACTACTTAAGTTAAAAATTATCAACTTCGATTAAACATTGAAAAAAAAATATTTTTTTATAATATTGCTATTGGTCCGTTTTCTTATGATCATAAGAAAACGGAATGATTTTTATGATTTTTAATAATTTTTATCCTAATTGTTTAAAAAATTGTTATAAACAAATGCGTTGTTTATAAATTGAGCAAATGAGCCTAAACTGAGCAAATATTTGAAAAAAAATAATTTATAAACAACGCGTTTGTTTATAAATTATTTTTTTCAAATATTTGCTCAGTTTAGGCTTGGATCAGTATGAAAAAAAAACTCCACATTTAAAAAAAACCCTAGAAAATCGTACTCTCATAATATATATTACCAAGTCTAAGTTTGCCCTAAACAAAATAAGTATACACCTAACTCAAATAATTTTATATAAGTACCTCCTCAGATTCAACAAACGGCATGCAACAACAATTAAAATGAAAAACCGCCGTGAAACATAAAAGAGTAAGTCACTATAAATTCTTACAATGTGAAGCGCGTGAAGCATTTTAGAGCGGGCACGTTTTTTGGCGGGAGATGAAACCCGGAGCTAATGGCGGCGCACGCGTTGAGTTCCGACGTTTTTTGACAGATTGTAAAAACTAAAACAAGTTGTTGGACATTTTTTTAAATTTTATGGCATTGGACAGACATCTCCCCTGATGGGAGAAACCGCTTTGTAGACATTGGTGATATAATAGAACTGGTTCCGTATCCGCATTTTTTATTTTTAAATTTTGAGAGAATCTTACAAAAGATTACATTTTTTTTATTTTTGCTAGCAACCAAGTGTTTTTTTTGGAAAATGAACATGTTCTAAATAACACGAGCTAATAACATGGCTGAGCTACATTAGTATTAAATTAAACAGTCTATTAATTTATTTATAAAAAATATACTAAAGTTTTATACTAATATGCTAAATTTTTAAAATATATTGAAAATAATCAATATTGAAAAATAAGTAAGGAAAATAAATCTACCTCACATCATAAATCTAAAAACCACTAGTGAAGACACCATAAACAATTCCTTATCTATAATTCAGATCGTATTTAAAACCAATATGAGATTACACACAAGATCAAATCTTCCAAATAACACGAATCGTTACATCAACAATTCAATTAAAGTGTTACATTGGTAATTCCGGCCGAATTAAAGTAATTGTGAGCATGATTAGTTGGTTTCAGAAATGTAGGCCGCGCGCTCACTCCCACGGTGCGTCGACACCTAGCTTAATAACGCGTCATTACACTATCTATCGATACATCTATACGTCAGGAAC
Organism: Calephelis virginiensis; assembly: GCA_002245475.1. Lineage (NCBI taxonomy): Eukaryota > Metazoa > Arthropoda > Insecta > Lepidoptera > Riodinidae > Calephelis > Calephelis virginiensis. The sequence goes on along the minus strand of NJDC01001631.1, from coordinate 124,883 downwards.
ATCACTATCTAAAATCGATGGAGCAATTGTTTAGGGGCGTTTAGGAACTAATTATAAAACTATCGAGCATTGTAAACTGTTATTAAGCAATTGACTTTATGATTTATTATTCCATAATAAAATTCTATATTCTTAAACATTTCTTTTCGTTACGAAGTTATTCCATCTGACATTAATAGTGTCATTTTTTTTTAATTTTTGATATGGCCGTGAGCATCTGTCAAGCTTTAATTATTTTTCTCAAGTTGGTACCCGATTTAAGTCATTCAAAATGGTCCTATGTCAGGGTCAGGTAAAGCTGTGGCTTATGGATGCCTAAGCTCATTGAGTAAGATTTGGAAATATCGACAAATAGGTACATGATATACTAATATCTTCATGAAATAATATAAAATAAATAAATATTCCTGGACAAGTTACATAAATCGAATATAGGCCCAACGTAAGCTAATTAAAAAGTAAGCAATTAAAAGCTTCTGTTGTGGTTGTTAGGCGACGATTCTTATACATAGAAATACTTAAGTAGATACTAGAATAAACTTGAAACCCATACCCGGAAATGTAGACATCTGAATATTCATCACACTAATGACTGGCCCATCGGGAATCGAACCCGAGCGTCGCGGTTGGTCAGTCTAGGTAGTTATCGTCACGAATATTTCAGTTGTGCACTTTAAGTGAACCAAATTATACTTAATGCTACCAAAGTTGATAACTTTACATGAATTCATACGACACTTAAAAATCATGAAAAAATGATAAAATATAAATATAATAGATAAATATTTCGTATTTTTTGAAAATATAAAATCAAAAACATCACTTCTATATCTATCATATCTTATATCGATGGAACAATTATTGTTTAGGGGCGTTTAGAAATAAATAATGTGTATATATCAAGCATTAAAACATTGTACACTGTAATTATGTTGTCGACTTTATTATTTGTTATTCGTTATTCGTTAACGTTTTTGAACTATTAAAAATATTTTGATATGGCAGTATCAAAATTCGTTATTATCATAATATAAAATGATTTCTATTTATTTTATTTATAAAACGTTTTATCGAGCTTTTAATATTCTGTTATACAATAAAATGAATAATATTTACCTTGGTATTATCGTTTAAAAATTGACATTATTTTCGCAGATTTTAAACTCACAAATTTAGAAACAACTAACAACTACGATTTAGAAATAACGTTTTGAATATGATATGATATGTAGCAACACTACCGCCCACTTCAATCACGGGCAACGTTATATTTTTTGGAATTTTTTCTAGTTTTTTAGTTGCTCCACCCGGGATCGAACCCGGGACCTCAAAAAGTCAACTCCGACGCCGGACCGCTAGACCACAGAGGTTACCGTAAATATTCTAGTTATTACCATTAAATTTCCGCACTTGTTGTTAATCCCGACTTAAACTGAGTGCTACTTTACTCTTGAAGGCCACTCGAGGTTTGAAAAAGAGCATTCTGTGTGTAAAGGAACTGCCATAATTTTCACAGAGATTTAGCATAATTAAGACATACCGTAAACAAATTTTGAATACTGAAAAAAGTATGTATATAATTAGATATCTATCGACTCTGTGGTCTAGCGGTCTAGGTATTGGACTTGACTGCATGAAGTCCCGGGTTCGATTCCTAACACGGGCAACAAAAAAAAGTTGCTAGGGATTGGATATGCGCCCGGTTGACGACAGGCTTGCCACCTATCACATTGTGGGACTTAGTGTCTTCGGCTAGTCGTGGGTGTGCCTGGTTGTGCCTCTTGCTTACCTCTTCGGGGATATGGGCGTGAGGATACTTTTTGTATCTTTATATTCACTTGGAGTCTTATGTATAAAACCTAAAACTATTATGCAATTTATATTTTGTAGGCCTATATTATAGAAAAGTATATCTATCTAAATTGTTTATTTCGTCATTCTTTTGATAAAGATAATAACCATGTAGTTGTATAATAACCATGTAGTACGTAACACTAATAAATATAATAATATTTTAGGAATGCACTATATCTATATTATCTATGGGCGAGGATTATATCTGTTACCAATAAAACGTTGAATCTTTATTTACTGAGTAATAAAAAGCTTCTAAAATAATACAATGGACAATACAAATCTAGTTCTGTAATTTATAATTTATTTATTGGCAACACATAAACTATAACGACATGTCAAAATGACCCTAATTAAAACGGCGCCTATTGTAATAAAACTTTCCAAGATTGTCTAGTCGCAATCAATTTCACGTATTGTAAATTAATGGAAATTATCATAGGAATCATGAGTAGCCGTAGTTTATCTGTGGTCATTTGAATTTCATAGCCATAAACATTTCCAATATTGTCTGTATAGCGCCGGCGCCTATGCTCTTTATACAGTGTCATCAAACAAAAATTTGTAGTCGATTTTATCTAAATTTTTCGAGTTAGCCTAACGTTTTGAATATTTAACGCGTTTAGGAATAATACAATTAAGATTTCACATTTTAATTATTAACATGAACCGATAAATGAATCAGCTAGTTGGCGCCATTTTATCTGTCAAGAGAAGTTTTATACGATGTGATGCCACTATTTAAGCGACTCCAAAAAGGAGGAGGTTATCGATTCGACTGTAGGTTGGTACGTTTTTTATTTTTTTTTTTACTTTCACGCCAATCACGTGTGAGAGACATAGAGAGTATCGAGTCACGAGTGCAACTTGTCACTGTCCTCGCAGATCTAGCTTCCTCCAAATTTATTACTCTGTCCATACAAACACGCCGGTTTCAGAGACAATTCGGATAATACCCGAGCGATTTGGCAATGCAAAAAAAATTGCGAAAAGATTGCACTTCGAAAGTGCTGACATAAGTAAATACTTGAATATTAAGATTTTGCATTTTTTTTATTTTTGAATGGTTAGGGAATAATTTTGCGCGAATTGCTTCAACTGAAGTACTATCAATATCAATATGAATGTACTATCAATCATGTGGTAAAACACAATTTTCATTTAATTAATTTTATTCGAGAACAAAGGTACATATTTTTATAGCGAGCTCACTGCTTACAGTTATACGGGCCCGCGAAATGAAAAGCACAGCATGAAATCTGGCGACAACATACAGTAATTTCACTCTTCCTCCGTCTTACGAATGTTTGATCTGGGTTACGTGTCATAACGCGAGTTTAACATGTTTTACCCATTACAAAAAGTACACAACGCCTCTAAAGAAGGTTTCTCTTAAAAAATAATAAACTCAAAAACAAAAAAGCTTTATATTTTAAAATCAGTTTTAAATCTAACCTATATATGCGATAAGTTTGCTTAAAGAGAACATTAAGTTTCACTATTATGCTGTCCGCGTATCAAATATGAAATAATTCTTAACTTGGTATGCAAAAGTGAGTTTTATTTTTATAAGAATTAGGTTTTTTATCGCTCACATAAGTGCACATTCTTGACACAGATTTGCGAAGTACTCTACGTCATTTCTAAGATTGTCAGAGCCGTGTAGTCGTAAAGTAATGGTGACCATTTTCTGCACCACTAAATACGTCTTACATATTTATTAAATACAGCTAGAACCACACGGACTACTAGAACCATTAGAAATACTAGAACCACTAGAACCAGATTCACTAGAAATAAGAGGCTCGGGTTCTATATAAAAATTTGCTTATTTTGGAGTTAGATCAATTTGTGTTATTTGTGTATATGCGTTTATATTTTGTATTATATACATATTATGTACTATTTTATAAATAGCTTCTGTGGCATAGTGTTCCTTAGTGTTTAAGGTGGTAAACTAGAAGATGCCTGTTCACGCTTCTTTTAATAGTAGTAGATGCATATCTAAATCGAACTTCATTAAACTGACATCAGATTGAAATGTATTTAATGTTAAAAATTATATTAGAAATGGCCGAAAATTCCTGGATATTATATTTTTAGTTATTTGTAAAAAAATGATTTTGCATTATTTCAATTTATTTGCAGGCAACCCCATATTAACGTGTTCGCTTTAAAATAGCAAACATGTTAATACTTTTTTATCCTATTATCCAATCAAGTGAAAGTAACTGGCATCATGATTATATCTGCCATCATGTTTCTTTTCCCCGTGTTGGTCCAGGTCTGCTGTGTAGTATAGACCATCTACCTCTCTGCCAGACAGCTCGTTAAAGGCGTGCACTGGGAATCATAGTTCAGCACAAATAAGACCGCTGTGAGAGTGCTGTGCACCAACTTGCCCGGGTAGGGATCCATCGCCTTACCTATCCCTGCCGCCATAATGACTTTATCTTGTTTCGGTCCGGGCGGTAGCTGGTAGACTTGCACAATAGGTCGCGTTTGTCTCTTACCATCAGGATACCCACCTAGTATCCTGATGGGTTTGAACCGGATAACGTTGTTTTGTTAAGAAATTTAAAAAATAACACATTTTGATAACATTTTTAATTATTTATACGGGATACTCACGATCTCTTTTTATTTTATTTGTCGATATTTCGGCCTAGTTGCATAGGCCGTGGTCACGACGGGACTGCGGCGGCGAGCTGTAACTTTTGACAGGAGGATCTACTAACAAATGAGCCTGTCAACCCTTCGTCTATTCTTCTTTTTTGAACGTGAGTATCGCGTATAAATAATTAAAAATGTTATTAATTCGCGACGATTTAAGTTTAAAACACATTTTGAGTTGCCATACCCGTGAATCGAACCCAAGACCACATGTAGTCAACGTCAATACCAGACCACTAGATCGTAGGGGCTATAAATAATGACAGTTTAACTAATTGTAGGTATCTAATAGCAGTTTTCCTGATAATTTTATAAAGAGAATATAAACATTTCTTGCAAAATAATTATGGTTCTTCGAAATACTGTTATGGTTGCATATTTTCATTATTTCACTAGCTGTCGTCCGCTGCTTTTTCCGCGATATAAAATTATTTAGTTTTTTGCTCAATAGATGGGGCTAATCTACCGGCTACCCTGGTTACCTATAGACCTAACATCCCGCCCCCCACAGGACAGCGAAACGCCCATAACATCTATGGTGTCTATAGAGCACGGTTGTCTCTTACCACGAGGAGAGTCATGTGTTTGTTCGTTGACCTCTCACAAAAAAAAGCATAAGCAAAAATCATAGTTACTATGATTTTCATAATACTTGTAGGTACATATAACAAAGTTATATATGTGATTGTTTTAATTAAATGTATATATAATGGGGGCGCTTTATTTATTTTTTTATTTTAAACAAAAATCGTAAATTAGTTCGCAAATTTTAACCATCGTACCAAGTTGATAGTGTAGTCCTACTTTTTTTTTCTTTTTTTGAATGACTAATTTGT
>NJDC01001631.1:99968-116300 GCA_002245475.1 Calephelis virginiensis | reverse complement strand
ATAAATTTAGATTAAGTAAGTTTTTGACAAAATATATATATTCATGATCTATAGAAATTAGTAAACTTATTTATAAATTTAGATTAAGTAAGTTTTTGACAATATATATATATATATATTCATGATCTATAGAAATTAGTAAACTTATTTATAAATTTAGATTAAGTAAGTTTTTGACAAAATATTCATGATCTATAGAAATTAGTAAACTTATTTATAAATTTAGAATCAACAAAAAATGAGCCTTTTTGGTAAGCTTTTATTTGTAAGGACTATTCTTAGCTGGAAATGCTACTCATATACAAATCTTGTCTATTATGCTCAAACACGTTAGAATAATGTTGAGAATTTAAAGAGTTCTTCTGACAGTCTTCCGCCTCCATATCATCATCATAATCATCAGCCGCAGGACGTCCACTGCTGGACATAGGCCTCCCCCAAAGAGTGCCACAAGTCACGGTCACCAGCCGCTTGCATCCAGCCACTCCCCGCGACTCCATATCGTACGTATGAAATACATTTAATTTCAATATCAAGTATTATCCGTGTGTATGCCAAAAACCAGCCCAATCGTTGAGGAGTTGAGTTTAAAATTGACTTGTAATCCATCCACCACGACAAACATACATACATTACAAATTAAACAAGAGGATGTATTTATTAGTGTAATGTAACAAAAATAGGATAAAGTTTATGTTATCGGAATAATAATATTTATTTATTTATTTTACAAAACCTTTGAAATTATAATAATAACAAGGTTTCACTTTCTTCGTTATATTTCATAAATTGCTAATCCTTGTCCTTTACTGCGACACAGTCAAATGACTAATGCCGTTTAATTATCGGCACTATCTTGTTTTATGTATATTTGTTTTTATATCAATAAATATAAATATTTTTCCGTCATTTTTTTTAATACCGTGTCCAGACATACATCCTTACGAGGACTTAACAGCGCTACGACTGTATTGGGGGGACACGACACACAGTTTGGGAAACCATGCGTTAGAGAATACCACAGCACATGACAAAGAAATATAGTTACTTATCCTAAGATTATTTTCCGTAGAAAGTGTTACGAGTGAGGCAATGACTAATGAGGGGACTCGATATATCGATAGTCCGTGTCTTACAGATAAGACGATATCACACACCGATTTGTTAATTTAAAAACGAAATACGTACAATCAATTTAAAATAGAAAGTCACCGTAAAGAAGTGATCAACCGCCCACCAAGTTTCACATATCTAAATAACCGGACTTATTAAATCTGTACTATACTGGATTGGATGATTAAATTTATCAAATTATCTAATTTAAAATACTTTAAAATATGCTAAACATTCATATAATGAAGTAGTAATTGGTAGGCGCGTGTCATGATTGGCTCGCGTTTGGGAATCACCGATTTATTAAAATGATACCGAAGTCTTGTCTTACGTATATTTAATAAAAGTTACGGAACAAATCAGGAAGAATTTCAATGGGAAATCGATATCATGAACTAATAAAGAATGATCAAAATTACAAAATGTAAAATCCTTTTTCTCGATACTTTTTATCAAATGGATTCTTATTCTTATTTCATATTAAATACACGTGACTTACAGTAATTATACAAGTAAAAATTAAGGATATATTAGGGAATTTATAAATGTACAAAAACCGTAGGCAATTTCCACTAATTATTTTTTACAAAATACTAGTAAAATTCACTACTGAAACAATAAAGCTCTTTAGCTTTACGTCATAGCGAATAGGTACATCACTACCACAGTTATCAGACACCACATATCACAGATACTGAAGTTTTGTTGAGTCGAGGCGAACTTTGGACACTGAACAGTTTATTTGAAATGCAAAAACCGAAACACCCTTTTAAGTAGTTACAACGTTTCTATTTTTTTGGGCAAAAAAATAATTCCCAAATAGTCCCAAATACATTTTATCTCGTCATTGATAAGGAGGTCAATGTAAGCGAAAAATTTATGTATTATTAAAACGTATCACTCGAGAACTCCTAGTTGGATTGTTATAAAATTATGAGACCACTTCGGGACCTTTCTTTCTTCAGAACCTTCAAAATCAGTTGGCTGTTGGTCGAGTAATACTTAGAGTAACAAAATAAAGTAAAAAAAAAACATAAAGTCGAAATGAGAACCTCCTTCTTTCTGAGTCGTTAAAAATTAGAAATAGAGCTCACTCTTCCTGCTTTTATGCTTTCCACTCTCCGGTTGGCAACGCACTATTCTTTCAATTAACCTCTAATGTCGTTGTGGATTTTCTGTTTTTCAAACACCTACGGTAACATGCCGACATTTTGTTTCAGCCGTTATAAAAGCATTCCATATGCATTCCCAACGTGAATATATTACATATGCTCGAGGTTCCAGATTCAAATCTTCAAAAGTCAATAGGAAAGCCATTATACGTGAATCATCACGTATTGTGAATTTCGTGAGGTCGGAGTTTAGTGTAGCGGTTTAGGCGCCCTGCAGTTAAGGGATAGTACAGTGAGTATTTGTCTACATAGAAATGAAAAAAAAACGCGTTTGTTTTTATTAGAACGCAATTATAACGTATATTAATGTTAGAATAATATAAATAATATTCTTAATAGTGTTTAAAAATGTTTACAAAAAATAAAAAAATATTTCAGACGTGTTTTTTACTAGACGTCTGCTAGTTATAATATTATGATAAAATTAGGAACATAAAAAGATCTTATATCCATTATGTAATTAATGTAGATTTATATAACTAAACATTTTAGCTTATACATTTTTCTCGTGTTCTGAATAAATTTACATTTTAAAGGAAATTAATTTGAGAACTTGATATAACGTAATAATTTAATTAGCGTCAACAGTGAATAAAATTATGTTAAAATTTTAATTGACTTTCATTTATCTATTTCTTCCGTTTTAATTTTTTAAACTGTTACACAGATTTAGATCGGGTTCAGATCGGATTCGTGCAAAACGCCTAATGTTGCCTACACGCTACCTACATCCTAACACTTATTTTTTAACTAGGTACCTCGTTGCTCTGCTGTCTTGGGTTTTTGAGTCTGGATGTTTATTACATTGATTCCAGTATGCGTTTTAAGCATTCCTTCTTTCTTGACACACATAGGACAAACATATAATTTGTTTCCTTTGAGGTTAGAATTTGTAGTTTGTCAAAGCTAATCTTTTATTTACATTTTCTCTCAAGCACCTCAGCTTTTAAAAGAGCGTATACATATTTGTAGTTTTACTTAAAATAAATGTCGTTGCTGCACTATCATTTGGAGAGTTTTGGTGTGGGAAGAGTACGGAAGAAACCGTCTCCGTCTAACGCCGACCGTTTCGTGACCCCACGGCTAATCACATATCTGCGGCGTATTATGATTATCGCAGGTTCGCTTCTCATACGTTGTTGTGGTCAGTGACTCGGTGCCTTTATTTTGCACTTTGTATTATCTATTTATTATTGACTGGGACTAAACTATTTTATTTTTAGTCAAAGATGTTTTGGTATTAATAAAACATATGTTAATTAATACTTTAATTAGGTTAAAAAATGATATTGTAGTTTTTACATAATGTAGACATAAGCAGAGAAAGTAAAGAACACAGTAATGCATTTTTCTCTCCAAATAGGTATCATTTTTTTATTTTGCTTTTAATATTTTTAATAACTTAATATATTTAATGAATATGAAATCTAGATATTTAATGTTTGTAACAGTAACCATTAGCGAGACGTTTTGATTAGTGTCTTTCCAACCTTAATTTTAAAGCTTTAGTGTCTGTTTTTTTGTCCATTTTTTTGTTAGTCTCTAGAAATAGTAGCAATCTGTGTTATGTTTCAATAATATGGTTAAATTTGATTTTGTGTCTGCATTTTAGCTCACTTTCTAAGAAACAAATATATTCAGAAATCTCAATATAAATCTACAATTCAAAACCAAAATATAGCCATAGAAAAATATAGGCAATTTAACACACCATAAATAATATCAGAGGGTTTCTAAACATACAATCGTATGTAACAAATAAAATCATTTCATAATCCAATATCCCATTTTAACCCACATGAAAATGAATTACTGCCCATAGAACCCATATTGGGTAATAATATCTAGACTCCGTCACATTTAAAAAAATAATACCATTTAATCTTTACATACGCTCTCTGAATTCGCTTTATAAGCATAGAAATTGTTACTTTAATATGTAAAGTGAAACTTATACTAATATTATGTTATGCTGTGTACTCACTATACACTGACCTGCGTGTCACGAATATTGTACGATGTCGTCGCATGTATGTAGTAGTCTGAATATCCGTTAAAATCTAGCTTGCTTTCGATTTCAATTTTTTCAAATTTTATTTATATCGTGAATAAACAATTATGCAAATAATTAGGTATTATTTATAAAAGTTAGGTGACATCTTGGGTTTTTGCAAGAAATATATTATATCCTATACAAATAATTAATATAATATTTGTCAATTATCATCATGAAACAATCTGTACAAGTCATGAAAATGTTCAAAATGGTAAATATTCCTACTTTAACCATTTATTGTAGTCAAGAAACTTAACTACCTAATAAAGTACTATACTACGACAATATTAAAACAGTATTTTTAAATTATGAAGTTTAAAAAATAACCTAAACTTATTTTATTTACATAGTAAATTTACTACAATTTGCAGATTAAATTTATACAATAAAGTTAATTGTAATTACTTAAAAAAAGACATATTCTTCAATTAAATTTATTTTAAAACCTTTAAGTATTACCTATACAATAACAGATAACAATTAGGATAACAAAAAGGTGTATCGACCACAACATGATAAAAATGTTATACGTAATAACGTTCGCAGATTAGTGGCCAGTGTGTAACATCCATACAGTACAGAGGGCACGACCAAGGAACAGGTTTGTGGAGACTACTAGCGCACTAACCAATATACATACAAACTGTGCATTACTCTCAAGTTTCGAGATTACACGCTACACGAGAACGCGAGCCTGAGAAAATTTCACCGACAGGAAATTCTATCGTAAAGTGTTTGAAAATTTATTTGGATTTGCGATCACTGAACACGTTCAGTCTTTTTTTGTCCTAGTTTCTTTGGAATTTGCAAAGCTTTGGACACATGTCGATATGATGTAGTTTTAAGGTTCATTCAACAGTTCTCATACTTTCATTCGTTTTGGTTTCTTTCATTTCATTCACACACTTTAGGTCTGTAGTCTAATGATCTGGTGTAGGGTTTTTTGATGATTAAAATAGCGTTTAAATAATTGTAAAAAAGTCTAATGAATCTCTCGGGTACACTGTATCTTTATTTATATACCCAAAGAACTAAGCAGAGGTTCAACCAAGACCCATGACTAGCTGAATACACTAAGTCCCACAAATAAATAGGCGGCAAACTAATCGCCAACCTAGACCATATCCAATCCCGGTAAACATTGCTTTTATTAGAACATTGAAAAAAACACGCCCGACAAAAAAAAAAAACACATTTTTTATTGCCCGACCCGGTGATCGAAGTACACAAGATAATTTGCATTAGGCACTTGCTAAATGTCTAGTTTTTAAGTCTCAGTATTAGCGAAACTAATTTCTTTACCTACAGATCACATAAAAAAAGAAAAAAAAACAAATTACACAGCATAAGCGAGATGCAAACAGTCGGTACCATTCATCAAGTACAACACGACATTATACCCCGTCAAAATATTCACCTACAGGGGGTTACCTCAATTGAAGATCCACTTGCCGGATTGGGAATCGAAGGTGGACCCCTGTGGCGCGGTCGGCGTGTGCCTAACGAACTTAACATGTGATTTATCGAAGCGGCTCTCTTCTTCCTTTACGTGTGATGTTTTTTTTTTTGTGTAATTATAGTCTTTACGAGTTTCGAAAGTATTTCCTAAGGTATTTAATTTTTTGTGTTTTCGGGTTTTAGAACGTGTTAAGATAGCGAACAAACACACTCTCCTGATGATAAGAGATTCTGTGGCTTTTAGACACCATAGAGATTGTGGGTGCGTTGCTGTCATGTGGCCGGGATGTCAGTCATATTGTGCAAGTCTACCGTCTACCCTACCTTCCTTATTCAGTCATTATGGCGGCAGGTATAGGCAGTGGATCCCTGCCCCGCGCAAGCTACTGCACAGTACTCTACCACCAGTGGGGCTTAGCTATTAAATAATGGATTTTTTTAAGATATTGGAAGGTAAAGAAGCAGACGGATTTTCTGATGGTAAGAATGTGTTAAAATGCGAAAGGGCATGCTCCGATGGTTCGGTTATGTGGAAAGAATGACAGATGAAAGATTGACAAAGCAGATATACAATGCGAATGTGGATGGATGTAGATACCCGGGGAGACCAAGGCTGACATTTCACGATCAGATCAATCGGATATTATCCGAGGGTGGTGTCAAGAGTCTCCGAAACCGGCGTGTTTGTATAAAAAGGGTTATGAATGTGAAGGAAGCAAGACAGGTTTGTCAGGATCGTGAGGTCTGGTACTCGATACTCTCTGTCTACCCCGTAAGGGACTTGGCGTGAACATATGTATGTATGTATGTAAGAAATTCACCCCGCCTAGAAACACCAATAGTGGTAATGGCGCACTGCCTACCTGAGACCGGAATGTTAGGCCTCGAGAAAAAGTAAGTTTACCGGTTAACTTATCCTCCGAACCGAAACACGGCAACGGCAAGAACTGACGTTGTGGCAGGATTAGGTAAGGTATCAATGCGTAGATTCACTGCGAAACTACGCCACCTAGTCAGATATCACGGTGGCGGTAAGCCTATACTTGCCTTTTACGACCTGATTGGCAGGAAGGCAGACGGTCTATTCTGCAAAAAAGCCCGGACCAACACGTGTACATGGGATTAGAAGGGAATTAAAATTGACATAGAGCAGAGTCAGACATTCAAATCCTGCTAACGATCTGGTAGCACTAATTTGTCGTATGTAATAGTGATATTAATGTTCAAGAAATCTGTAACATTTTATAAACTGTCATATAAACAGTATCCTTAAAAGCATAATAATTTTTTTTGTTAAAATAATAGAAAAGGGTTCAACAGTTTTGACGTTAAAACGGAACATTACACACATTTGCGAATAATAAAAATAGTAACAAAGTAGGGAAGTGGGTATAATTACAATAACATAGGTCCATCTCAGATGAAGGCATCCGTCAAATTTTTAAAAGTTAATTATCGAATACTCTTACCATCGGTCGGGGTCCACGGTGATGCATCATCCCCACAGAATATAAATCATGGAGTGATTGATAGTGGGAGATATCTCACGCTTGTTGTATATCTCTTTTTGTAAACCAATACAAATGATTTTACACTTTCATTCGTTTTATGATTTTGTAATTTGTGTTTTTACATGTTTTTGTAGGAACGAAAGACGATAAAGCAAATAAATATCTTAAAATAGCCCGTCTCAACTTCGCTCGGGTGTTAATCTTCTATTTTTTTTTACACAAGATGAGGCAAACGAGCAAATGGGTCACCTGATGGAAAGTGATCACCTCCGCCCACGGACATCCGCAACACCAGAAGGCACAACCACGGCACCCCATGACTAGCCGAAGACATCAAGTCCCACAATGTAATATGTGGCAAGCCTATCGCCAATCAGGCACATGTCAAATCCCGGGCAACGTTATTTTTATTAGAAAATAAAAGTAAAACATTTTCTTATTTTTTTGTTGCCCGATAATATGTTGATATAAATTATTCTACTGAATTATTATATCTAATAAACCGCAACAAAATCCTTTGCATAGTTTTAAAAGATCGATGCATATATGGGACAGTACAGATAGCAGAAAGCGACTTTGTTTTAGACTACGTAGAAATTAACGAAATTTACGAATATGGATGTCAAAGACGGTAATGGTGTGTTTAAAATCAATCATATTTGATCTTAAGTTTCATAAGTAGCTAAATTAGAGTTTTCATTCTGTCGATCTGTCAGACTAAGTAATAGAGTCCTATTACTCCTCTGATTAGCACTAACACTGGCTTTAGATAATCTAAGAATTAAGTAGACATGTAGTTAATTCAGGACAACGTCAGCAAGATTGGCAGTTTTTTTTATGTGTGAAGTCAGGAAGTCAGCGAACAGGCGCACGGCTCTCTGATGGCAAATATACACCATAGAAATTACAGGTGTGATGCTGTTCTAATGCCGGAATGGAAGGCCTATTCTGAAAGGATACCAGCCAACCCTATATGCTCTCTTAATCGGAACAGGTAGTCATTATGGTGACAAGAATAGGTATGATGGTGAATACCTACCCGGTGAAAAACACACACACACACACACACACACACACACACACATTCTCACACTCTCTCACACACGACTCAAAGCTGCACACGACTCTAGCATCAGAGGTTTTGTTGGCAATGATTTATATTTTAGTCTATGTTTGACTCTTACGAGCAGCCTGGCAAAGAGGCAGGCAGTGTATTCTACTCAGCAGACGAGGACTAATACGGGGAAAAAGCTATGTTTCTATTATAATAGTACTAGTAATACTTTTAAAATAATATAACAGAACTAGCTGATCAGGCGAACATTGTTCTGCTTTTTTTAATGTGATTTTAGTAAAAAAAAATTGTGGTGAGTCACCCTTATCACTTAGGGGTATAAAAAATAGATGTTGGCCGATTCTCAGATCTACTCAACATGCTCACAAAATTTCATGAGAATCGGTCAAGCTGTTTTGGAAGAATACGGGAACGAACATTGTGACACGAGAATTTTATATACAAGATTAAAATATATTTAGCTATACGCTAGTATATAATAATAAAACTTAATGTTTAATCAGACGAAAAAATACATTAAACAAAAGATTCATAACTCTGATGTAGCTTTTGATAGTCATTAGGAAAAATAAAAATCAAATTTTTCTAAATAGCTGTTATAAGCAAACTATCAAGTTACATTGAAATTTAAACCAATTAAAAGCCATTAATCGATTGACTAATTAATATTAAATATATAACCATAATAAAACCAAGAAACTTAATATCAAATTACACAACATTGTAAATTGGAAAACAAGACAGCGACTATCAAGTTTCTAACAACTGTTCAACCTTTTTTAGTACAAAGTAACCCTTTGAAGAGATTTAGCTAGTGTCTATTGTAGTTTCGTCCCCAAATTCACATGCAAATGTCCGAACAAAATGTGCAGAAACATAATTAGCTTACGACGCCTAAAACCAGAAAGGAACACCTTGACCATCAAACGGAACCGGTCTATTATTTCGTGTTTAATTAATGTTTTACTTCGGTAAAACTCTTGACCAATGTCCGGTAGGGGTTGGAAGTGGGGTTTTTTCGCAACGCCGTGGGAACGCGGCACGTAGCTTGATGGTATCTTTATGTTGGACATGGATAGTACTCTTTTTCCCAGAATATGGACCATTACAGCGAGCCTGGAGCACATGTCACAGTTATAATGGTCTCAAGAATTGATAATATCACTCTGACGCAGCAAAGTGTACACCGCCTCAAGACTCATAATTTTAGAACGAGATTCTTATGTTGATTAACCCGTGAAATTGATCATCGAAAGCATCAAGATTCTCTGTTTTG
This sequence comes from Calephelis virginiensis, assembly GCA_002245475.1. Classification (NCBI taxonomy): domain Eukaryota; kingdom Metazoa; phylum Arthropoda; class Insecta; order Lepidoptera; family Riodinidae; genus Calephelis; species Calephelis virginiensis. Next base: position 106,639 of record NJDC01001631.1, on the reverse strand, counting down.
AGTCAGACTATGTTTATTGTTCTATGTTTCCCACGCTGACCATATTTGACTAGACTTGTCTAATCCAAACATGTCCCATGATCCCCCTTGTGGTCTAGCGGTTTAGTTGTTGGACTTGACTGCATGAGGTCCCGGGTTCGAATCCCGGGTCGGGCAACAAAAAGAAAATTAGGTTTTTCCAATTTTCTAATTTAAAAAAAGTTGCTCGGGATAGGATATGTGTCCGGTTAAGCGATAGGCTTGCCACCTATCATATTGTAGGACTTAGTATCTTCGGCTAGTCGTAGGTGCTCTGGTTGTGCCTCTGCCTACATCTTCGGGGTTATGGGCGTGAAGATACTTTATGTTTCCCACGCTGACCATATTTGTCGACTAGACTTGTCTAATCCAAACATATCCATTCTTATGGTCAGTTGGCTTACAATAACCACACCTGGTTGAAGACGCAAATCAACACCCTCTTTAAAACGCATATCCGATTCTTTTGACATCCCTTTTGTGTCCTAAAGGCGTATGCAAGGCGTTGTACAAAAAATAATAACCGAAGCAAACATCGCAATAATTTGCTACCCCTGGGAAAACATGACATTTTTGACAGGTTTTGTGGGATTTGCAATGTATTGTACAAAGTAAGTAATGTGTAAATAGATTTTTCGCGAGCTTTGCGTGCGTTAAATTGGTAATACCTTAGTTACATAATATCCGTTCTGCTGACTTTGTGGTCATGGATAAATTTGACTGGCAATTTAAGTAAGACCGTTCATTTTACTACAGATAAATGTTGAAACTAAGTACAGTTAATGTATACAAAAATTGTAATATTTGGTAAATAAGAATAGTTTTTATATTAGGCAATGGAGTTTATATGTTACGCTTATTGTTACTCCTAGTTTTGCACGGGTGGATTAGCTCCTGTGTTATCCTATTAATATTATAAATGCGAAAGTTTGTAAGTATGGATGTATGGATGTTTGTTACTCTTTCACGCTCGAATAGCTGAACGGATTTGTCTGAAATTTGGAAGACAGATAGATTGTGACCTGGATTAACATATAGGCTATTTTTAATCCCGATCGCACACCGGGTTTATGTGAAAACGCGGGCGAAGCCGCAGGTAGCAGCTAGTTATACATATAAACCTTCCTCTTAAATAACTATATCTATTAATTTAATAACCCCATCAAAATCCGCAATCCGGGATGTTAGATATCGAGTTTATTAAGTAAGTTTACCGTCTACCTTGTGCTCCGAACCGGAACACGTCAACGGCAAACACTGACATTATGGTGCCAGTAATAGGTAAGTCAATGTTAACAATCCGGGAGAGATGCTGTAAAACTCTACGACCTAGTCAGATGTCACGGTGTTAGTGAAGGTAAGCCTATGCTCGCCTTTTACGAGCTGCCTGGCAGGAAGGCAGATGGGGAATAGCCCTATTAAGGAGCCCGGAGCAACACTGGGAAAAATATCTTGATAAATACTTAGTAAATTCTGCCATGAAGATTTTATGTCCAAAAGTTGGATATAAACAGACGAGTTTCCTGGTAATAAAGGCCGTCTTTAGGCAGAAAAAAAACAAAGTTATTCTAAGACGTTACATGACGGTTAATTTGAGGCCATAGATGTATCTGAGTTAGTTTGGTTGAGACAAATAATACCATTGATAGATGTAGATGAAAGTTGGAACACAACCATATCTCGACACTAACATACATAAAGGTTTTGGCTTTCAATTTTTTTTCTATAAAACTTTTGTTTAGAAATTGAATAAATTTCAACTCCACCCGTTCATTGGTCTGCATTGGTCAGTCAGTCAATTTGTAAGTCAGCGGTCGATAGAAGTTCTCAAGTGTTATAATATAGAATTAAACATATTCATTATAATTGAAACTGTTGTTAAGGGTGATCATTCAATCAATCAGTCCGTCAGTCAATCAATAATTAAGTACTTAAAAAAAAAGTATCTTCATGCCCATATCCCCGAAGAGGTAGGCAGAGGTACAACCAAGGCACCCACGACTAGCCGAAGACACTAAGTCCCACAATGTGATAGGTGGCAAGCCTATCGCCAACCGGGCACATTTCCAATCCCGACCAACAATTATTTATTAGAAAATTGGAAAAATCCAATTTTTTTTTGTTGGCCGACCCGGGATTCGAACCCAGGACTTATTATTATTACTTGTTTTTATAAAAATAAAAGGTTGTTTTAAATGGCTAATGCGTTGCTGACCTCGCGGTTTTCACAACTTCAGCGGACTGTAAAGAAGACGTTATACAGTGAAACTTGGTTAAGTGGTACCTGGATAAGTGAGAAACCTCCATAACTGGAACTCATGCTGAGGTCCCAACACTTTAACACTGAATTACCTCTGTTAGTGGGATGATGTAAGCCTCTATATCTGGGATTTGTTTTTTCGATTTATCATCATAGTTACCTCTATAACTAAGACAGCGAATAAATTTTATATGCATAAACCTCTGTAACTGAGATAACATTGTTTGTTTACTCATTCTTATCCTACCTACCTACCTAGTAATTTACAATTAAACACATTAATTATAATTTGAACTTTTATTAAAATGATTATTCAATCAATCAGTATTTCCTTTTATAAAAGTAGAGATATATATTTATAGAGATATTGTAGATATTGTAGTAATAGTAAATAAATTCAATATGTTAGAAGTTTCCAATTTTTTACAAATTAAACATATCCATTACTATTTGAGCTGTTAAGTCGATCATTCAATCATCAGTTCGTCAGTCAATCAATCAGCCAGTACTTCCTTTTATAAAAATTAAGTAGGTGTTATAGTATATTCATGAATCTCCCCTCAATGATGGCAAAATCTTTCTAAATGACCGGTCCAGCACAAAACTTATTAAGATATTCCAAACAATGAAGCCCATGATTGATGCGTGTTAAACAAAAGGTGTCCGCCATTGTTCACGTCGCAAGTGACGGCCAAACCGAGAGTTTTTTACGCGCCAACGTTTTATGAATTTAATAGACCGGTTTTCTAATGTGGTTAATTAATCAATAGTATGGGTATTGTTTGATAAATACTCTGTACTTTTTATTACAATTACAATACATTTTAATGGTAATAGACTGATGGCAATGAGTTAATGTTGATGACTTAAATCCTGTATTATATAAATAAATAAATATCCCTGGACAAGTTACACAAATTGAATCTAACCCCAAAGTAAGCAAATTATATGCTTGTGTTATGGGTGTTAGTCAACGATTCTAATATATAGAAATACTTAAATAGATACCAGAATAAATTTAATAAACACCCAGACCCGGAAATGTAGACATCTAAATGTTCATCACACAAATGCCTGCCCCCGTCGGGAATCGAACCCGAGCCTCGCGAATGATCGGTGTAGTTAGGCGTGTACGCTAGCCACTCAACCAGCGAGGCGGTCAAATCTAATATTTTATTTTTTTGGATATTAATGGGAAGAATTATTTTAACTTAGCCCTGAAGGGTTACTCTTGAAGCTCGATTGGATGAAGCTTGAAGCTTAAATACAATCTTGGGGAATTAAACACATGTATACAAATAGTACATAATAAATTATTTTATCAGATTCGTTGAATTTATTTGTAACTAAATGCTAATAATTAGCTAGTTTTGTGCTCAACAGTACCTAAAACATATACGATTCCAATTTAAAATTCGAATGATATCGAGATTCCAGAGTAACCTTACAGGTGTCTGAATGTATTCGTGTGATTCTAAATCGATTTAAAGTGCTAAAGAATGTAGAGATATTGTAAGTTATGTGTGTCATGACAAAGAGCCCAGACTGTATAGTAACACTGATGCATTCAATAATTTACTCCTAACGGAACACTGGTGTCTAACATCAGTGCTCCGTTAGGAGTACATTATTCTAGAACGCAAAACAGACGTAAACTGTCAATAACTTGTATTAAAAGTTATCACTCCCTACACCAGTCCCGTCGTGATCATGGTATGTAAAACTTCACTTATGTTAGAAGACGGTGATCAAGCAGTCAGCTCTTCTGTTAGTAAGAATAGAGCGTGTACTGTAACTTAATATTTATGTACACCATAGACGTTATTGGCACACTTTGGTATATGCAAGTATTTCAGAGTAGCTCCAGCACGAGACACGACAATGACAGGTATAGGTAAATACTCTACCAACTAAAACTGGACCAAAATGTTATCATAAATACTCTTTTTAATTCACATGCAATGTTTTCGCCTGTGTAAAAGAAAGTCGTGTTAGTTTACCATTTATAACTCAAGAATGGCTAAACCGATTTGGCTGAAAATTGATAGAAAGATAGCTTAGAACCAGGAAACGGGCATGGGATACTTTCTATTCCATTCGACTGTGAGGAAACTCGGAAAAATTACAATTTAATTGAAACACAAAACTGAATGGGTGGAACAAAGTTCGCCGGAACAGTTAGTCCATTATAAAACTGCTTAAGTTTATATATTCAGACTCATTTCCTTTAAAAGGTGAAATCCAGAAACTAAGTACCGATGCTTTTGTTTTACTTCATGCAGTTTATTTTTTAACATTGTAGTAAACATAGATTCCCTAAACTAATACGTATATCTTGGTATACATAGATAATAGTAGCTATACAATACAGGACGAATTAGATTGAAAAAGCAGTATTTATAAACGAACTAGCTGTTGCCTGCGACCTCGCCCGCGTTTACACAAAAACCCGTTGTGTGTTTGGAATTAAAAGTAGCCTAGGTGTTAATCCAGGTTACAATATATCTTCCAAATTTCAGAAAATCCGTTCAGCTATTCGAACGTGAAAGAGTAACAAACATCCGTACACATATATTCACAAACTTTCGCATTTATAATATACTAGCTGCTACCTGCGGCTTCGCCCGCGTTTTCACAGAAACCCGGTGTGCGATCGGGATTAAAAATAGCCTATATGTTAATCCAGGTCACAATCTATCTGTCTTCCAAATTTCAGACATATCCGTTCAGCCATTCGAACGTGAAAGAGTAACAAACATCCGTACATATACTCACAAACTTTCGCATTTATAATATATATATCTTACCACCAGAAAATCCATCACTTTGCCTGTTATCCAAAATCTTAAAAAGCGTTCCAAAAACACAACAAAAGTATCATAATACGATCGTGATACAGATAATGCATTACAAAAATAAGATAAGCAACATTAAGAACCAAAGAATGACCAAAGAGTAAAAAATAAATCAGTATCATGTTCTATAAACGTAGTAGCTCAATGGATCTTTTCAACCGCTAAAACGTTTTAGAAAACACTACTACAAGAGAGAAAAAGCGTCACAATAGGCGACGATGCTCTAATCTCACTAGCATCTTCAATATTGATGCTTAAGACGATTATACACTGAAAGAAGCACGCTTTTTTATTAACAGTTAATCTTAGATAAAAAAGAGACCTTTTGCACCTTTCTATTGTTTGTTGACAGCAAACAAATCGTTTGTTGGACAAAATAAGGTGAGGGTTGAGGTGTAATGGGGTGCTTAGGGGTTAAATTGGGAACGGGTTACTTGTCCTTTCCGTTATGTGGCCTATGGGTTCAGGAAGGGATAGTACTAATCTACAAAGGTGTGCAAAACTTTATGATTCAGGGTCATACTGATAATAATGACGACAGATAAGAACTTACATAGAGTATGACTGAATTGAATTATTTAACATATCTTCACACCAAGTCCCTTACGGGGTAGGCAGAGAGTATCGAGTGCCAGACCTCACGATCCTGACAAACCTGTCTTGTTTCCTTCACATTCATAACCCTTTTCATACAAACACGCCGGTTTCGGAGACTCTTGACACCACCCTCGGATAATATCCGATTGATCTGATCGTGAAATGTCAGCCTTGGTTTATTGTATTTAATATTGTATTAATTGTATTATAATAATATAATAAAATAATAATATAATAAAAATGTAAGTGTTTTATTTAAATAATTCATAATTATCATATAATTATGAATTATTTAAACAATGTAAAACTACGAAAAAAATGCATCCATTATTGTGCAAAAATGGCAAATTTTTGAGGGCATGGCTGATTTTTTGAGATATTAATAGCTTTATTGCGACGTACGGAGCACGTGTTTATAATTAATTATCAGTAAAAAGATAACTTAAAAAACACTTGATTAATCTTAGTCACATTCAAATAGGACCAGTAAATAAAGCACATGCTAGTAAAAATAAAACAAACAGACAAACCAAAGTTACACAGTCGAATTGAGTTGGGTTTTTTGAGAAATTGAGATAATTTAAAAGATTTAACCTTCAGTAATTCACGAATTAGTCTGTTAATATTCTTGAGTTTAGATAAATATTGTTTTTTTTATTAATTGTCTGTAACTGTATGTTTCTATATGTGTGATACCTTACGAGTCGTCCATTACTCACCTGATGTTAGAAAGTGGGATTCGGTGTAAAATCACTAGGGGGTAGGGGGGTTTAGTGAGATATCACGTGTAGGTACTTAATATTTTTTTTATTGAAGTAGCAAAAACTAATCCGTGGACCGAATATTATAGAATAACTATTACATACACTTTAACTGTGTGTTTGTATACGTATAATACCTTAGGAGCCGTTCATTACTTACCTGAGGTAAGAAAGGGGGGG
>NJDC01001631.1:72595-94588 GCA_002245475.1 Calephelis virginiensis | reverse complement strand
ATATTTTGTATTTTAAATTTTATAAAATTAGTCGTCATTAATTAATAGAAGACTAATGTTCATTATAGTCCGTACCTACTGTGAAAAATATTAAACAGCGTAATCTTAAATAATACAATTGAAAGTTATTCCTAAATTAATACTACAAATTAAATTTCACCAATAGCCAAGGATAGAAAATTTACAATTTGGTATTCCTACAAGTTTTAGGCCCAATTATTACCATTGTTAGCGTTTATAGATGATTGGTATTTGAGGTGTGAATCATTAGAATTAGAAAAAAAGTTATGAGATGGCATTAAAAGTACAGACGAATTAATACCCTCGCTGTTTGAAGACGGTTGAAAATATGCTCGCTGACTAAAAAACAAATTATTTAGTTTGATTAAAATCAATTATTTAACGAGGTAATTGAATTATAATGATAGACGAGATAATAAAATTATTGAAATTGAATAGTTTTTGTGTTCATCAATACTGGTGCTAACTTCAATGGCACTTGCGATATATCAAATTTAATGGTTAACATATTGTATAGGTAAGTTATTATACTATATGTGTTTTTTTAGAGTTTGGAAGGCAAGCAAGCGAACGGCAGGATATTTCAAGTAGCGTCTCGCTATGATGGCCGGTTTGACATTTGTCATACTGAGGTAAATTTTATGCTTTTGTTGAAATAAAATGATTAAACGACTACGTACTAGTTATTAACATAAATTCGGGTTATAATTTTTTTAATAGTAAATTGTCATTCACTAATGTAATGTGTGAAACCGATAATTATACTGTACTTTCATCCATAATCATTGTTAATTCGTATTATTGGTTTTAAGACGGTTAATAAAAGTCAATAGTTAATGTATTTTATAGATTTTTCTTCAAACGTAGTTCATGTTAACGCCTATGTAAAGATTCATCTTGGGGTAATTTTTAAATCATATTACATACCTATACCTAGACGATGTGATACTGATAAAAAGTTGAACTTTTGCAGTTTTACTGTGCTCGCATACATACACGATATGTATACCTATCGTCACGCTAAATCCCGTACAGCGTATGCAAAAAGTGTCAGGTTTTACTGCGTTTGAATTATGTTTAGTCAACTCTAAATTTATTTTAAAATGAAAACATGAAGTAATTTTATGTTTGCCAGTTCCTAACCGCTGTAACTGTCAAATGGGAAGCTGAACTGAAAAGTGATGTTTTGTAATCGATGTCATTATAATTACTGAGATATTCCCCATGGATGAACAACTATACCATACTTTACCGTTTGTTTTTATTTTCATTGTTTTATTTTAATTATTTTTCAAATGGTTTTTAGCGTTATTTTTGTAGTACAATTAGACCATTGATCAATGTTTTCGTTATTTTTATATTTGACATACAGCAATCGGTCGTGTTTCAGTCGCTAATTGCTAATTTAACCACAAAAGCTGTGTCTATTTCCCGATGCCAAGAAATAGTCATTGCCTTAACAACTTAGATTGTGATATAAAATGTATATTTTCTATATACGTTTAAGCTAAAAAATCATAAGAAAATTAATTATGACATTAAACAAATTTAAATTTTTTTTCGATAATTGGGATCAATTAGGTATTTTTTGATAAATAAATTTTGCTTTAAAGTCGAAGTAAAAAAACAATATCAAATAGTGACGTAACCTACCTAGATTACAAATACGTTGTTATGTAATTATTGACTTAGATTAGCTTATTATTGACTAAGATTATTACGTAATCGTATTTTTTTGTAAAAAAATAGTTATTTTTTTGTAAAAAGTTAGTTATTTTTTTTATTAAATCAAAAACAAAACATGTTTCGTATATCAAACAGTTCAGTTTAATTATTTAGTCGACTTTTCTACAATAACTTATTTATTTTTTATTAATTCAGACATATTCTCAGAGAAAAGTTTTAGGCAACGTTAAAGTTTTACAAAAAAAAAAATATCTTCACTTCTGTATCCCGCAGAAGTAGGCAAACCAGGGCATCCGCGAATGTATAGACACTAAAGACCCTTAATGTGATAAGTGACAAATTTATCGCCAACCGGGCACGTATTCATTCCGCACACCGTTATTGTTATTAGAAAATTGAGAAAATACATTTTCGTTTTGTTGTACGACTAGGGGATCGAACTCGGGACCTCGTGAGGTCAAATCAAACAACCGGACCGCAGAGGCAATAATTGTTTTAAGAAAGTTTTAAAAATAAAAGAAAAGCATGATGTAAATTACAAATACATTGCAGTTAAAACCCATTAAAATTTTAAATGAAAATTTTCCATTTGTTTAGTCAAAGCATTTTTTCGGTCCCAAACTTTTACAAGGACATTGCAGTTAGAACCAAATATAATTTTAGGTAAAAATTCTCCATTTTTACTAGACTAAATTGCAGTCAAAATCAATTACAATCCAAAGTGAAAATTCCCTATTTTTAAGTTAAAGCATTTTTTCAAAACCTCAAACTTGACAGTGCGATTTTCTCACATTTTTACGATATAGATAGGCTATATGTATTAACAACAGGCGGTCTGTCTATCCGTTGATATCGACATAACAAAATCATAAACACAAAAGACGTTGAACTCGATCCTTCAATTAGTTTTACACAGTGTCATTGACTTTTCCATGTACAATAAATAATTCTCTGGTATTTAACAATAAAATTATGAGTAGGCGTCTTCATCCTCAGAATTCCAAGTACGCGATTGGTGAAATCAGTATTTGTTATTCATTTAAATTTTAAATTAAATATTTAAATTCACGCGTTTCGTTCTTGGTAAATCGATAATATTTAGCCAGTGTTTGTTAGACTTTTTAGAAGAATAAAAGACCCACCGCTTTTCTGCCAAACATCTTATATTGAACTTGTTACTAACACCGTGACTATAAATAGGTGGTTTTGCGACGACTTACCGGGATTGGAGCCACTTACTTGTTATCACGTTAAGTCAGGGCTTGCCTGTGTTGTATTCCGATTATGAAAGTTTCTAGTATCTTTAAGTAAACTTTAATTTTTGTTGGCTGCGTGGTCTAGCTTTCCAGAGTTGGATTTCCCTTCATGAGACTCCTGGTTCAATCGCCGGTTAGGGCAACATAAAAGATTTTTTTTTCAATTTTTTAGAGAGGACTTCGTGTCTTCGGCTAGTAGTGGGTGCCCTGGTTGAACCTCTCTTCGAGGATACGGGCGTACAGATGCTTTTATTTTTTTTAACTTTTACTGCCCTTAACGACTATTACTAAAGAAATTATTTAGCATACGATAACAAATCTTTAAAAAATACTAATACTCGTAATTTGCTAAGACTTTAATAAAATGCTCCAGAGAAATAATTTGAGACATGATACTTGAACTTCTAATCATACATGAGTATTTTACGACAGAAATACCTTGGTAAAGTTTAGATAATAGCTAACTACACACTTATACAGCGACGCATCTATATCATCTATAAGTCATGTTTGTCTCTTACCAACAAGAGAACTGTGCTTTTTCGATCTATAATGATATAAAAAAGAACTTCTTTTGTCAACTGACAACCAAGCAAAGCAAGAAAAAACAAACAAAACGCAAGGAATCAGGAAAAACGTAGCAAGCCATACGACATTGGCAAATACAAAACGATCGTGAAAAATGATTGGAAACCATATTTTTGAAAAGAAGAAGAAACATAACTCATTCTGTCAACTTGTTTACTACACTAATAAAAAGTATCACGTTCCTTTTCATTTCAAGTGTCGCTTTATAAAACATAAAAGACTTCTCGCTACTGCACACGCAGTTAACGTGGTCATAAAGATTCCAAGAATAATTATAACAGTCACGCAATAAGAGGCATTTAATGCTGGTCGTAATATTAAAAAATATCTCCATGGTACTTACATAGTAACACTATGTACCGGCAAACAGAAAAGAAAACTTTAGTACATGTAAATGTCTCAACACAGGCATGATATATTAGTTTTTCAATGTCAATGGTTAGTGATGTAAAGTTTATTATTACAATTTTTTAAATATCGATAATTCTGTCGATAACATGAAAACACTGCGTTGCAAACATGATTAAAACGTTAAAACATGATTTTTATAAAGTACAATTTGGACAAAAAATAAAGTTTTTTTTGCGTAGTAATAATTTTCAATATGTGTAACAAGTTTTCAAGACTCACCTTCTCTCCTCATGCCCATTTTGAGACATTTTCTTAATCTGCAGTACTGGCACTGGTTTCTATGGTGTTGGTCGATGGGGCAATTTCTATTCCCCCTACAGGAGTACGTCAGATTTCTCCTCACTGATCTCTTGAAAAAGGATTTGCACCCTGTGGAAGAGATTTTAACCTTGAGAAATAAAAAAGAAGTTTGTTCAGGAATACTTAATAAAAACTTGTGGTAGTAGCAATATATTTAATATAATTTTTCTTCTTTTTGAAATGCATTATGTATCACAATAATACAATAAATAAAAATGGCAACATTGAGTAAACTTTATGTACTATTCCAATATTGTGACTTTGTTATGTAAATTTGTACACAGGATCGACTTGTACATACTTTAAAATCGATAACATCGCTTTCAATATCGTTGTTTAATTTGTACCAATTTTTGTTTTCTCCTAGAGACAAAAAAATACTATTAACAAGGCAAATGTAATATTTCACTCCTAACAAGCTGGAATATTGAAATCAATTAAATGTCATTTATTATTAAAACACGTGGGCAGAATGGAATCTTTTAACACTAAATCATGTATCAGCAGCTAATATATTTAGTAGTATTAACATAATTTCAGACATCACGGCTACTCGATATCGATAATTGACCGATTTGTATGGCAAATCGAGGATCTAACGAATTTATAAAACTATTAAATGTATAACGATAAATAATTATCGCTGTTTTGATGACATTTATGGCAATCACTATGTTTTAGGTGTTTCCTTAATTAATGCGTAATTTAAAATAATTTTAATTAACGCAATATCTTAATTAATTAAATACATCGTTAACATTAAAAAAAACTTTTGAGTTTTGTTTTTAATCGTTAAAATATTATTGCGTAGCTATTTTTTGTTATATATTCGTTTTTCTATCTGGTTCTTTCATATTATTAGGCTACTCGCATAAAACATCCCACCAATACAATTCAATATTATCCATTAAATTGGTTTCATTCCAAAATCTAAACCAATTTTCCTGCTCGGTAATTATAATTTGCAAGTATCAAAAACTTGTTATTTAAAAATCTGAATAGTTGAATGTTTTAAACATTACGTTAAAATAAATAATATAAATAATAACAAGAGCCTAACAAGATATCGATATTCAAAATAATCTACTCAACTGTATGAAAGTAAAAAAAAAGTATCTTCACGTAGGCAGAGGCATAACCAGGGCACCCACGACTAGCCGAAGATACCAAGTCTCACAATGTTATAAGTGGCAAGCCTATCGCCAACCGGGCACATATCCTATCGCGAGCAACATTATTTTTATTAGAAAATTGGAAAAACCCTTTTTTGATACAATTTATTTAGAAACACTTGTACTTTCCACAGTATATTTTATTATTTTTTTATTTTTATGGTTTAGCCAACCGGTTTCGCTATACAAGCATCGTCAGGGCTATATAACAACTCTTGTCCTGTAAAATTGTACAAGTGTTTCTAAATAAATTGTATTTAGAATGGAATTCCATCAAGCAAAGACGATAAGAAGTATAGAAACTAAACTTTCTTTTTTTTGCGCGACCCGAGATTCGAACCTTCGAAGATGCAGTCAATTCCAACAACTGAACCGCTAGACCACAGAGGCGATTATAAACTATATGCTTTGCTAAAATTCATTAAAATCGGGTAAGCCATAATACATACAAGCTTCCACATTCACGATATCAGTTGGGATTCAAATCGCTTTGTAATTATTCAAATGTCACAATAACAATTTCTTAAAAATCATATCTGTCAATAACAACGACTCAAATTGAAAGCTTGTCAAATATTTAGTTAAAGAATTCATTATTGCAAACCGTAGGTTGTAGATTATATGTCATAATAATAAATGTTCTTTTATATAATTTATTTAAATCGAGTCTTAGGAAATATCACTTCGAATTATGGGAGAATTAAGATGATTATGGTAACTTTTTTAGTTCAAAACGGTTAGTTTTTAAGAAACCTGGCAACATATAATGAAACGTCAACAGTGATTTGATTTATATGGATTATGGGTTAAAATATTTTAATATTATAGAAAGTATTTTTCCAACTTTGATCTAACATGTTCATTGCCCATATGTTAACACAAAATAATCTATGCATTATTAATGTCAAACACTAACTATAATTTACGTCTGAATTATTTAGATATTTATAATCTGTTATAAGTTTACTAGTTTATGTATTCAGTTTTATAATTCCACTCAGATCATGTCACATCATAACTAATTTAGATTATAAAGTTGATGTTAAAGTTATACAAATGTTCAGATTTTTGTGTGATAGAGAAATATTTTTGGACTGCTGAAAAGCTACTAATTTAAAATAAGCAGACGAATATCTTGAAAATAGCGTTACCTGAAGCTTAAATCTATAATATAAAAATGAATTGCTAAATGTGTTGGTAAGCGCACAACTTCCGAACGATTGAACCGATTTGGCTAATTTTTTTGTTGTGTTAGTTATTGTTGCAAGGCTCATGTTCAACCCCAACACCGGACCACTAGATCACAGAGGTTATCAAGGTGCTTTTTTATTGCTAGTGCTGGTATTCAGAGTTATACAATCAAATAGTACATACTTAAAAATTGTACATCCTATTAATATTATAAATGCGAAAGTTTGTAAGTATGGATGTATGGATGTTTGTTACTCTTTCACGCTCGAATGGCTGAACGGATTTGTCTGAAATTTGGAAGACAGATAGATTGTGACCTGGATTAACATATAGGCTATTTTTAATCCCGATCGCACACCGGGTTTCTGTGAAAACGCGGGCGAAGCCGCAGGTAGCAGCTAGTATCTTAATATATATAAATTAACGTGTCATAATATATATAATTACGTGTCACGTTGTTTGTTCGCGATTGACTCCTTAACAACTTAAGCCATTTCAATCAAATTTACACACCGTGTGCAGTTTGATCCAACTTGTAAGATAGGATAGCCTACATCTCAATTTATGATCCAAAAATTTAGCATCCGAAAGAGGCCGCAACAGGCGGCTAGTTAGTACATAATTAGTAGTATCACTGTATTAACTGGTTTGTATGTTACGTATTATCATAACCTTCTAGGGTTATCATCAGGACGTCATCTGACGAGTTGGGTTATTTTGTCTGGTATGTGCTATCGAATATGTGGAGGATTTTCCTGATTGTTAAAATAATATGACGCCTATAAAGATATGTCTACACTAGTGCGCTTTTCCGTTTGTCATGCGTCTTCATAATTCATTAAATACGGCTGAAATACCATGACGCACATGACGCTGCAGGACATGCACACACTGTAGAACGAGTAGCGACAACAGCGCGTGCCGCTGGCGTACTCTGCTCCATCGTCAATAAGTTCGCGTGAAATATTTAATGCTTTTTTATAAACAAAATGGCGGAAAATGAAGTTAAACTGTTAGAATTTAGCAAAAGTTATTGAACATATTAGTACTGAGGGGTTAAAAGTACAAATGCATCGCAAATAAATATAAACTGACGATTTGAAAATAGGTTACAATGGCCAAAAAACGCTATTTAATGTTTACCTATATGTAAGACTTTTGATGACCGTCGCATATATGAAGACGCATAAGATAATGCGGCTTAAAGCCAGCCCTTGGTGCTGGCGTTGTAGGAAACAGCCCAATCCATCTAAATAATGATGTCTCGGGCTGAGCACTCTGCTCGGCCCACAAAGTTCGGTGAAGTTGTAAAAATCGCAAAATTAGCAACAAGTTAGTCATTCAAAAAAAAAAAAAAGCGGCTTAAAGCGCAGAACTTAAAGTTTACAAAAATTGTGTAAAAATAATTACACGTATGAAGATGAAAGCACTAACATATTAAGCTTTAAATACGTTAATATCTCTGGACAAGTTACACAAATTGAATCTAACCCCAAAGTAAGCAAATTATATTATGCTTGTGTTATGGGTGTTAGTCAACGATACTAATACATAGAAATACTTAAATATAGAATAAATTTAATAAACATCCATACCCGGAAACTCAGACATCTAAATGTTCATCACACGAATGCCTGCTCCGTCGGGAATCGAACCTGAGCCTCGCGATTGGTCGATGTAGTATTTTTTTTATGATAATGTAAGGCAAACAAGCAGACGGATTTCCTGATGGTAAGAAATTCCCGCCGCCTAGAGACACCAAAGGTGGTAATGGTGTGTTGCCAACCAGAGGCTGGGATTTTAGGCCTCGAGCAAAAGTAAGTTTACCGGCTACCTTACCCTCCGAACCGTAACACGTCATGACGTTATGGCGGCAGGAATAAGTAAGGCGGTGGTACCAATCCGGGTGAGTCGCTGCGAAACTTTACCACCTAGTCAGATGTCACGGTGTTAGTGATGACAAGCCTATGCTCGCTTTTTACGAGCTGCGTGGCACAGGAAGGCAGTTGGTCTATTCTACAAAGAAGCCCGGACCAACACGGGGGCTCTTCTACCAAGATGTGTAGTAGGCATAGTTTCTTCATAGATAAACAAAAGAAAGGAGTCGCCTCCGCGGTCTAGGGGTTGAGTGTTAGCGTTGATTATATGAGGTCTCGAGTGCGTTTCCCGACCGACAAAATGTGTTTTTCAGACATTTTAAAATCAACGTTGCCAGGATAGGATAAGTGTCTAGTTGGCGATAGATTCGCCACCTTCTGTAGGTTTAAAGTATCTTCGGCGAATAGTGGCTGCCCTGGTTGTACCTCTCCTCTATCTCTTCGGGAAAACTGGCTTAAAGATACGATTTTTTCTCTATTCTTAGTATGTTTTTAAAGGTCAACGAGGTATATCTAATATTTGCACAAGAAAACTGAAAATGAAAAAGAAATGAATAGAACAAAATATCACGTCTTAAAGATATGGTGCCATTCAATATAAACTTATACTTAGATCTAGATTAAAAAAAATACTCTTTTTATTAGTTTTCTATATAGATATGTTTTTCATTTTTCATTCATTCTCACTCTCATTCTTCGTTAGAGGTTCACTTTATTAGCAAGATAAAATATTGACAAAGCAGTATACGCGAATGAGGATAGTTGTAGATGCTCAGGAAGACCTAGGTTGATATTCCACGGTGAAATCGTTTGGGTTTTATTCGAGGGCGGTGTCAAGAGTATCCGAAACCGGCGTGTTTGTATGAAAAGAGTAATAAATGTGGAGGAAGCCAGGCAACCCTTTAGGGATTGTGAGATTTCGCACTCTCTTATTATTCATATTTTATTATCTAACTAGCAGCACCTCGCAGCTTCGCACGGGTGGACAAGCTTTCATGTTTTATACATAAAAACCGCATCAAAGTCCGTTGCATAGTTTTTAAAGATCTAAGCATACAGAGACAGACAGCGGAAAGCGATTTTCTTTTATACTATGCAGTTTTATTAAATTTTGTGGCAGGAAAACATATATTTTTCTTTGCTTAGTTCTAATACTGTGAAATATTCGTATAGAGTACCGTAAATAACAATGGCTACATATTTTCACATTTCTTGCATCTTCAACGATACCGTTAGCTAGTACGCTCATGCACGTAGCTAGCATCCGATAAGGTTCCACGTAGGCCCCAAACACATGCGGCGTGTTATATTTTACTATATTCAATTAGTGATATAAATCAAAACTACACATTTTTAACATTTTTTATAATATTGGAAGGCAAACAAGCAGGCAATTTTCAGATGGTAAGAAATTCACGACGCCTAGTGACACCAAAAGGTAAAGGCTAAAGTAAATTTACCAGTTACCTTATCTTCAGAATCTAATCACGTCAACGGTAGCTTAGCATTGACGTCCTGCCGTTCTGTCGTCATAGATAGGTAATAAGGCAGTGGTACCAATCCGGGCGATTTGAATAGTTATGATTTCAAATTGGTTTAGATTAAAGATCTAAGGACGATGTAGTTTTTGTGTCAAAGAAAATCAAAGTCAAGTCTTTTGATGTAATAAGATATCATACAAACACATCACAGCTCTTGACGGTAAGCCTATAGACACCATATGTATCGCTGTCTTATAACCGAGGTATTTGGACAATTGTGCTAGTCTATCGGCTACTCTATCCTGCGGGCGTGGAACTGTCGCTGTGGTGGCAGGAATAGGCAAAATGGTATATCCCTACCTGGAAGAGTTGCCACAGGGCAATTTACAACTAGCGGTCTTGTTTGTAATTACTTTTATCCGAGATTCTGTGATGCTCAATTAGAAGTAGGTAACATTTAAAAATTATAACAGAAAAAAATACAAAAATGCACTAAACACTATGCAACTATGTATAGTTTATCAGGAGCTTGTACAATTTTGTTTTATTTCTTATTTCAAACCCTTTGAGACCTATAATACCTATGCAGATTTTTGAGATAAATGTTACAACTAATTCACTTAATTTAATTGAAAAACTAAACTTGAAGTAGCAACGGCTATATTTACTCATTTCTTGTATCTTCGAATATCTTTTAAACGCACATGCACGTAGCTAACATCCGATAAGGCTCCACTTAGGCTCATTATATATGTAGCGCTTTGATATAATTGTTTACTTTAACTCTCTACATAACTTTGCTTGTTTAGTTATTACTAACAAGAATTCAGACCATTTGTCCGGTTTTCGCATTGAAATCATAAGGTTTATTAGAGTAGTTGATTAAAAACTTCCTTTTACACTTTTTTTATATTTTTAATTAAACTTTATATTTTTTTTATGAATGGACGAGTTAAATATGCGTATATTTTTATATGCATGCACGTAGTATGTACTTACCTTATTTAGTAAGTAGATTAAATTAGTTTAACCTATTAGATAACAAAGTCAGCACTCAACTTTTGAAAATACTGCACTCTATATTTATCACTTAGTTACATGAAAACGTAACATTTTGCCGAATTTGAGGTTAAATCATGTAGTCTATCTGCATATTTTCATATATATTTCATTATGTGGATATCTTTTTCTAGCAATATTATATTTTTGTTGCAATATTACTTAGTTTAAATGACATTTTTATATGTTATGTAAATAACTGTATCAATCTAATGCTTGTAAAAGCATGAGCATAAGGAAGAAACACAAAATTGTGATAACCTTGTAAATTTAACATCATTAGTCTTTTGAAAGCAGCGATATTATTTTGAAATCTCATTTTGTTTTCGCATAATGAAAAAAAAACTGTTCCAATTAAAATGTTTTTTTTTTATTTCTGAAATAAAGATTAATTTATAATTTAACAAACATTAGCTTAACATTAAATAAATGCTAAAAACGTTTAGTTTGGTAAAACTACGGAAATGAAAGCGATTTTACTAACGCTCGATGTATTCGTCGCCTATAAGTAGCGATTTCGCTGAGACACCAGCTCGGCCGCCCAATTACTGCTATCGTTGGGAATATCAACTCTTGCAAATTGTATTCCGGGAGATGATAGCAAGTGCATTGACATCGGATTTGAGATTTTAGCTTAAATACTATTTTTAGCGTCAGTGCGACTGGTTTGCTACCACTGACAAACCTCTTCCTACTGACATAGTGTCTATGCTTGCTATTGTCGTGTTCCGTGCGGAGGGAGAATAGACAGTAAACCGACCCGACGTAATATCACATTAACCGTCAAACTATCGTTTTTGGTAATCAACTCTTAACAATCTTACAATAAGTTAGTAAGATGCTATAAACATAAAATCAGTTGTCTAATATTATTTTATAATAAAAAAAACGACGGGTAGCACTCCAGGAGTGCCGGCAGAAGTGGAAACTTGAATGTTAACGTCGTGCATTTTTAATATTTTGGAATAGTTAGGGAATAATTTTGCACGAATTGTTTTAATTATCAGTATGAAAGTACTATCATTTATGTGGTAGAATACCATAATTACTTATTGCGATTATTATTGTCATGTTTGTGTACGATAGACAACACGAACATTCGCACAAGAGCCCTACGCCGTCTTACGAATTTTCGATCCCTCAGGTCACGTGTCCTGACGCGAATTTAGAAGTTTTTACCCATTCCAAAAAAGTGCGCAACGCCGCTAAACAAGTTTTCGCTTCAAAAAATATATATTAAGTGAAACAGTGCAAGTGTTTTTCATGTATATGAAAAATAGACGGAAAACTTGCTCAGCAGTCGCACGTCGCACCAGTTACATCTATCGTCAACGCAAGAGCATCCTGTTTGTTGGCTTTTGTAAGTTAAAAAAATGTCTTGATTTCTGTATAATAAGACAGCAAAAAAGCTTTAGACCTGAGATCCTGGCAAGATAGCAACGCACCTGTAACATATATAGTCTATATACGACCGCTGTAAGCTATCAGACTACCTGTTTAATTAATTTTT
Organism: Calephelis virginiensis; assembly: GCA_002245475.1. Taxonomy (NCBI): domain Eukaryota; kingdom Metazoa; phylum Arthropoda; class Insecta; order Lepidoptera; family Riodinidae; genus Calephelis; species Calephelis virginiensis. The sequence continues at coordinate 82,036 of NJDC01001631.1, read as the reverse complement.
GTATGTGACAGAAAAAAAGTAAAAAATAAATGTAACAAGCACTAAGAAATAAGTAAGCATTTTTTATTAAAACATTATTTCTCGTAATGAATGGTTGACTTACAATTTAAGTAGTTTCTAAATATATATTGAGGAAAAAACACATAGTTAAAGTTAGAATTATTAACCTAGAACCACGTAATCGGTTTCCGATTATAGTTCTTTGACAACTGTACGTAGTCGTTCTCAATATCGATAATTATTTTGTGTTATGCTACTGAACTAATTTTATGTTATGTAATAACTATTATATTCACTTTATTGTAGATTATAACACACTTATTTGTAATGTGAATGTTTATTATTCGGCATTGAGAATTAAGGAGATAGCTTTAAAAATTACCTATTATTCTCACTTTGCACAAATCTGGACTAAAAAAAACTAAAAAAAGACTTAGCGTATTGACGTTTTGTAGTTTCAAGGATTAATGAAAAACTTATTAAGCTATGGTTTAAGATATTTTATTCCAAAAAAATCTATTTTTTCTTAGCGGAATGATTTGAAAATAAAATAAAACTAAATGGTCAATTGCAAGTAATTCATATCTGCTCGTTTTTATTATTAAATTGGTTATTAAAGGCTGTTTGTCCACGAAAGGTTGTTTTGTTTACGCTCTTTTGCGACGCGTGAAAAACTAAATACGCCATATTTTGTAGATATTTGCTTGTAATAAAAAAACGTAGAGCAACTAACGGATAATGATTTTGTGTTGTTTGAACATTTGAACATCCTATTAATATTATAAATGCGAAAGTTTGTAAGTATGGATGTATGGATGTTTGTTACTCTTTCACGCTCGAATGGCTGAACGGATTTGTCTGAAATTTGGAAGACAGATAGATTGTGACCTGGATTATCATATAGGCTATTTTTAATCCCGATCGCACACCGAGTTTCTGTGAAAACGCGGGCGAAGCCGCAGGTAGCAGCTAGTTAAACAAATTTATGTATCAGCACCCATCACTCACCAAGGAAAAGAACCTTAACACATTAAGCTTACAGTGAAAAAAACAACGGGTTGCACTCCGGGAGTGCCAGCAGAAGTGAAAACTTGAATATTAACGTTTTGCGTTTTTAATATTTTGGAATGGTTAGGGAATAATTTTAAACCAATTGCTTTAATTATTACCAGTATGAAAGTACTATCATTTATGTGTTTATACAAAATCCATTTATTGCGCTATCGTACACAAACATGACAACACGAATATTCGCACAAGCGCCCGGCACCTTCTTATTCGTGCAAGCGCCCTGCGCCGTCCTACGAATTTTCGATCAGGTCACGTGTCCTGACGCGAGTTCAAATGTTTTTACCATAGAAATAGGAATATAGTTTTTACTCATTCCAAAAAAAGTGCGCAACGCCACTAAAGAAGTTTTCACTTAAAAAAAATGCCAATAATTGTCAAAATATGGTCTAAAATTTTGACTACACTAGCAAACATTATGTGATAAACATTAACATTATCATTAATATATATAAATACAAATATATACATAAATAAATATCTGTAGACAATTGATATGATTTTTCAAGCGAATTTAATAGTATTTTAGTTGGCTATAATACAGACTACAGAGAACTACTCAAGACATAAATGTAATACATACATACAGACATACATATATTAAATAATTACACACGAGTATGATCTATTTTTGGGGAACCGACAGCGAGTAAGCACAAAGTTCTTTTGATGGTAAAAGATAATTGTGGTTTATAGATACCATCCGTGCCATCCAACAAAAGTGCTGTATTACAGCTGCTGCGTTAGGTCAAATGTGCAAGTTCACCCTACTCTCCGGACTGGAATTATATTGGTGATAGGAATAGAAAAGGTGGTGTTCAAACGATTTGTTGCAATCTACCACTAGTCTCGTTGGTAATGGCCTATTTTTTAAACCTATATGCCTGTTACAAGCTACCAAAGACGCACATGGTCTATTCTGCACAGAGGACCAAGATACGAGGAAAACTTGTGTGACCGCGAACGCCAACCACTCGATCAAAGATTATTTCAACTTTAATTATTTTAATAATGATTTCATGCACTAGACACCATGTGACGTGTTAGAAATGAGGTTTTAAATTGAATAATAAAATCAATAGCTGCTTCATTTGTAATGTCCATCAATCACTCGTGGATCGAAAATCATTAACACGCTCGTCGACTTTGATGTTAATTCTTGACCTCAATAGTTTTATTTAATTAATCTATCCATACAAGTTATAGTTGTAAGATTGCCCACACAGACAATATCATAACTAGCCAACCCGGTGAACTTCGTCCACTTCACACTCATTACTCTCTTCTGCAGGCGGAATTGGCGTGAAGATGTACATATATGTCAGTTGACCTGTACGTTCAAACTTTTCTCTGCATTCCTGATTCCAAGTTATTTTTGGTCACTTTATACTGAATATTGATATGTATGTAACTTCTTAACTACGAAACTTATAAATTGGAACAATAAAGCACAAATAAAATCCAAAAATAAATAGCAAAATTGGTCTACGCTTCAATTAATTTTAGCCCAATTTACTGTTTGCTTTTTATCATTTTTTTACAGGAACCTCTCAAATTTAGAGGGTCCGTGATTCGGGATACAGACAGATATAAAAACTCTGAAAATGCTAAATTTGTGTTCGGCTGCCAATTTTTAGTCGGCTGCAACAATATTTTTTTAACTACCCAATCCTGTTATAAAGTACAGATTCATATTGTCAGCACATCAGTGATGGGTCAATTATAGTAACAGTATACCTAAATATCGATATTTTTCAGCCCTCAACAATTATGGCATAAGAAAAAAAAAGTATCTTCACGCCCATATCCCCGAAGAGGTAGGCAGAGGTACAAACAAGGCACCCACGACTAGCCGAAGACACTAAGTCCCACAATGTGATAGGTGGCAAGCCTATCGCCAACCGGGCACATTTCCAATCCCGACCAACATTTTTTTTTTAAATTAGAAAATTGGAAAATTTTGATTCTCAATTTTGATATATTTTTTTAAATTTTGTTAGAACCAATTTGTTGAAATATTTTTTATAATCTAGTGGGTACTTTTTTTTACAAATAACGTAATGTTTAAAATAGAAGTAGGATTTTTGCTATTGTTTTTGTAATTTATCTACCTATATCAGATGTTTAAAAAAATTGTTATTCCATTTTTTATTTAGTGTCGCCTCTGTGGTCTAGCGGTTCAGGTATTGGACTTGACTGCGTGAAGTCCTGGGTTCAAATCCCGGGTCGAGCAACAAAAAGAAAATATGTTTTTTCCAATTTTCTAATAAAAAAAATGTTGCTCGGGATTGGATATGTGCCCGGTTACCTATAGGCTTGCCACCTATCACATTGTGGGACTTAGTGTCTTCGGCTAGTCATGGGTGCCCTGGTTGTGCCTCTGCCTACCTCTTGGGGATATGGGCGTGAAGAAGATACTACTATTTCTTATTTAAATAAATTATTTAATTACTCAAGCGTCTCCGAAACCTTCATATTTGTATGAAGAGTAATTAATGTGGAGGAAGTAAGGCAGGTCTATATGGTGTATAACAGTTGGCACTCGATACTCTCTGCCTACCTCAAAAGAGACTTGAAGAAATGTATGTGCGTTATTTGCTTACTGTATTACGAGTACGTTTCTTTAGTCACAACTGAATTAAGTATTTTAAATACAAAGCAAAATATTTAATTAACAAACGTATGAAGCAAAAAGTCTATTTCTTCAAAGAAAAACACATAAATGTAAATATTAACCTGTAACCTCAGTTTGTATTGTATTGTTCAAAATTAATTTATTCTTACTTAAGTCCATCAAATGTACATACGAAAGGTAAATTATTCTTTAGTAAAGGTACAGCTTCTTGGCTTGCGGGTGATCGCGATCGATAACAGTCAGAATACAAATAGGTACATCACTTCCAATACAAAAAGAAACGCGCGTGTGGCGCGCGTCTGACGCACGCAATAGGCCTGTAATTGCACGGACCTCGATCCACCGCAATGGAACATTTACCTCAATAATATGATAGAACACATGATAGCCTCTAAAATATTTTGTTTTGTACGTTTGACTTTTTACATTAGAAGGTAATTCATGCAATTTTTCGGGGAAAATAATATAAAAGCGCAGGCGAGGATACAGGCATATATACAGTTTTCCGTATTTTTATTTTTAAGTTTTGACCTGTTAAGGAATAGTAAAAACAACGAGACACCTTCTTCGATTTCAATGAGCAAGTCATTAAGGTACACAAAATTGAGTGTTTTCCTAGATTTCATTTAAATTGCATAAGCAGGTCTAATTTTGGTGGTGCTGGGGTTTTGAAAGAACGCTCTTTTAAATAAAAAAAAAACTATTCAGAAATGACGGAAAAATCGATTTCATATTTAAAATATACGATTCGAATATAACCTCCTCCTATTTTCCAAGTCGGTCAGAATGCAACAGGTAGGACAGTTGTACCAGTCGAAGCTGATGTAGGATTTACAAGTTACATTAAATTCGTAATCATAATAAAAAACAAAAATGTGGGAAAAGTTGGTTAAATTTCGTAGTTTAAAAAAACATCGATACTGTAGAACTTCCCTTAATCATTTCATTAAGGCAAGACCGTATAAGAATACATAAAAAAAGAGTTAAATGAAAAATTACTCATTTAATGAGTCGGGCGGATCGATGCTTAATGGCCTAGGTCCTGTAGGATGAGAAGTTGCGAGTTGTACATTTATAATTATGTTTTGATTCTTCATCGTCATTAGATTATCGCCCACAGTTGACTGCTGCCGATGGGGTCATTACATCCCGACGCCGGTAAATAACATGTGACATTCGAAGTTTTAGTCTTGCCAAGGGTCGTATCATATGTAACAAGTATACTAAATTCATATTAAAACTTTCGAAATTTTATTAAAAGGTCGCATGATTCATATTATTGGACGTTTTATTGACAGCTTTAGAGGCGGCAAGGAGAGCCACACACGTGCCGAACGCGGATTCAATTTAAAAAGTGGAATGAGATAAAAATAAATAAGTTCTGGAAGACACTTATGTTTAGAGTTGGTCATAAAGATAGGGTTAACTGCCTCGGTATCGCGGACAAAACATACCATAAACTGACCAGTTATAGAGGCTAGTGATGGGCGTTAAATCGATAATATCCTATTTTTATTTCTGATATTGGTAGTTGAGATGACACCTATTTGAAATTAAATGGGTTGAATGATCTCTTAGATATTAGTACAAAATAGTGATGGACGCTAAACCAATATTTGAAAACTCTTGTACGAGATTAATTTTGAGATAAGTATTTATTGTACAATTTTTTATGTCACATTGATGTTGATTTAAGTTATTTAAAAAAATCTTGTTTGTATTTAGGCTTTACATTTTTATGGAGCTGTTTCTCGTTTGGTGATATCCAATTTTATTATAAGATAGATCTTATTGTAATATACTATACTATAGCTTGTAACATTTAAGTAACATATAATAATACCACTTAGTTTTTTTATGTAAGAGGAGCAAACGATGAAGGGGGTCACTGATGGAAAGAGAGTATCGCCTCCTACGGATATATCGTACACGGATGTATCACAAATGCTTTGCCGAACTTTACAGAATGAGTGCGTAGTTGTAGTTGTGTACAATAATAGTCACCAAAAATATATATTTTTTAATTTAATAAAACACATTATTTTAAAGACTATCCTGGCATACATTAAAACGTAGCATATAGTGATATGAATAAATTATATAAAAGATACCGATTTTAAAAAAATCTAAAAAGCGATTATCGATAAAACTTGCATATTGTCTCTGTCACTAGGGAAGTGCAGGTGTCAATGACGATCAGTATTGTCGTTAATGGGCGGTTAACTCAAAAATACTACGTTAGCAAGAACCTTGTCGATTTACACTCGAAAAGCTTTTACTTGTGTCTACTTCAGCAGGATATACTATGACAGAGTTGTATATGAACAGCGGGAAGTCCGCTGTTAACAAAGTGGATTTGTCGACATCAAAATAGCGGTTTATGGTTACGACACTAATGCAGTTTATCGTACAGTAATAGTGCAGGACTTTTGATATGACATAGTAAATACCCGTTATAAATACAATAAAATTAACATAAAAATCATCACGCTTTTCATCGACGAAGGGAATGCAATTAGCATATATGGTTGGTGAAATACTTGAACATAGTTCGGTTTAGGGTTTCTTTTTTTTGATAAGATAGCAATCACACGGCTTTCCTGATGATAAGAGATGCCCGTGACCAATAGACACCATAGAAGTTAGTGAGTTGCTGTCTTGCGACCGAGGTGCTAAGTCAATTATGCAAGTATACCAGCTACCTTACCTTTTGCAATGGAACATGACATTCATTAAGGCAGAAGAAATATATAAGGCCGTAGATTCCTATCTGGATAATGCTACTCAGCACTCTGCTACCAAGGGTTTTGTTAGTAATTATTTAATTAAGCTATGCTTGCATTTTACATGGACTAAACATATGGACTATTCTACTCAGCCGACCCAGACCAACACGGGGGACATACATATATAGTTTAAAGGATACCACTAATACTACCTCTGTGATCTAGCGGTTCGGACTTAATATCTTGAGGTCCCGGGTCTGATCCTTGGCTTGGCCAACAAAAGACATTTCAACAAAAGACAATCTTCAATTTTCTAATTTAAATAATGGTGCCCAGGGTGGGATATGTGCCCAGTTGGCGATAAGGTTGTCACCTATCAAATTGTGTGACTTAGTGTCTTCGGTAAGCTGGCAAGCCTTACCGAAACATACATATCTTCACGCCAAGTCCCTAACGGGGTAGGCAGAGAGTATCGAGTGCCAGACCTCACGATCCTGACAAACCTGTCTTGCTTCCTTCACATTCATAACCCTTTTCATACAAACACGCCGGTTTCGGAGACTCTTGACACCACCCTCGGATAATATCCGATTGATCTGATCGTGAAATGTCAGCCTTGGTCTCCCCGGGTACCTACATCCATCCACATTCGCATTGTATATCTGCTTTGTCAATCTTTTATTTATTATTTTTATTATATTATTATTGTTATTTTTAATAGAAGATTGAAAATATACACTTTCTATATTTTTTTGTTGTCAAACCCGAGACCTCAAGAAGTATGTCCGAAGCCGAACCGCTAGACCACAAAGGCGATTAAACTACTATACTAACTGTTTTAAACTGAACATATTTGGTTATAACTAGACGTATGTGACACTGCGCTGCACAATGCGACAACTCAGTTTGCTGTAGGTATATTTGATATTTTCCATCGTCGGCGCTTGGTAAAACTTCCAAATATTCATATTTTTAAAGAAAGAAACACTTGTACTGTTTTACTTATTACTTATAATTTATTACTTTGTAATTAGTAGCCTACCGGTTTCGCTTATACGAAACCGGTAAGTAAAACAGTACAAGTGTTTCTTTCTTTAAAAATATCAGTTTGCTGTGTTGGATGTTAGAAATCACTTGTTCAAAATGAATTGACTAACAGCACAGGTTCGTGCGGGCTGTTTGTTATCGAAATGTGTGTGACATATGTTTTGTTCGCTGTTCACTTAGCGTCATTTTTATTTAATGCAAAGAGCTCAATTAAGTATCAAGTTATGCTGAGTTATTACAGAGTGGCTAAGTACTTTTTGCGCTACTAACCTAGCACAAGCTAGGAAAAACCCTATAAAACGATAAGGGGTTGAAAAAGTTACATTTTTGTGTAGTTTTTGAATGGTATTGGTTAATTGATAACATAACTATGTATATTTTACACAATGTCAATTTTCTTAACGTATCCTATTAATATTATAAATGCGAAAGTTTGTAAGTATGGATGTATGGATGTTTGTTACTCTTTCACGCTCGAATGGCTGAACGGATTTGTCTGAAATTTGGAAGACAGATAGATTGTGACCTGGATTAACATATAGGCTATTTTTGATCCCGATCGCACACCGGGTTTCTGTGAAAACGCGGGCGAAGCCGCAGGTAGCAGCTAGTATCATTATAAAACCGTACGATTCCCCGTGTTGGTCCGTTCCGCCAGACAATTCCTAAGAGAAGAAGGTAGGTTAAATAGGTAAAGCTAACAAGACTACTGGTTGTATTTTTTATGGTATTGGATGGCAAACAAACAGACGGATTATCTGATGGCACAAAATTTACACCACCTAGCGACACCAAAGGTGGTAAGTAATGGTGCGTTGCCAACCAGAGACTGGGATGTTAGGCCTCGAGCAAAAGTAAGTTCACCAGCTACCCTATCCCCACAACCGGAACCGGGTGAGTCGGTGTGAAAATATACCAGCTAGTGAGTGTTAGTTACGGTAAGCCTTCAACTCTCTCTGTGCAGTAACTGACCCGGGTAAGGATCCAACGCCTTACCTATTCCTGTCGCCGTCAGGAGTCTGTCATATTCCGGCCTGGAAGGTAGGATAGCTGATATAATTGCACACTTGGCCTCTCACCCCGGCTACAGGACAGCGACGCACCTATAACATCTATGGTGTCTCAACTCTCACATAACATGTATTTAATGACCTCAGACAAAACCTAATCGTCATGTTACGATTTGTTTCGTCGAAAAAAAATTTGGGATAGATCGCTGCGACTCTTCATTACCTAAAACAATTTAATTTAACGGCATAGTCATTTCAAAAAATACAAAAACTCCTTATCAAAATGACATTGTTCTAACAATATGACGACAATTTCCTGGCTTTGATCTTACCGCCAGGATTAATTAGACTCAAACACACCGAACACGAGGAAAAAATACTAAATGACAAATTTCATCCGGAATGTAACAAAAATAAAGCGAAGGCACATTCCATATTTGGATCATTTGAATTAAATGAAAATAATATATTTGCTGAATATATGTGTAACGAAGTTGGTGGAAAAGTTTTGATCGTAATAACTTATTTTATCACATTATCACTATATTAAATGAATATCGCTCGGTACCTAATAATCAACATATTTATTACACCACTCATGTAGCCGCTGACTGGCAGCAAAGCTATTTCCAAAAAATAAACCATACGCTTGTTCCTATGGCATAATTTCATGAAAAAAACATGAAAGATCATTTTTTTTATTTTCACTCGGATAAAAAGTAGCGGTCTTACGTTTGGTGTGTATCTTTGTTAATTTGTAAGAACCGTTTACTACCTCATTTATTTAAAACTAGCTGCTACCTGCGGCTTCGCCCGCGTTTTCACAGAAACCCGGTGTGCGATCGGGATTTAAAATAGCCTATATGTTAATCCAGGTCACAATCTATCTGTCTTCCAAATTTCAGACAAATCCGTTCAGCCATTCGAGCGTGAAAGAGTAACAAACATCCATACA
>NJDC01001631.1:52826-72029 GCA_002245475.1 Calephelis virginiensis | reverse complement strand
GGTGGAAAATTCTTGATCGTAATAACTTATTTTATCACATTATCACACTTAAATAATTATCGCTCGGTACCTAATAATCAAAATATTTATTACACCGCTCATGTAGCCGCTGACTGGCAGCAAAGCTCTTTCCAACAAATAAACCATACGCTTGTTCCTATGGCATAATTTCATGAAAAAAACATAAAAGGTCATTTTTTTTATTTTCACTCGAATAAAAAGTAGCGGTCTGACGTTTGGTGTGTATCTTTGTTAATTTGTAAGAACCGTTTACTACCTCATTTATTTAAAACTAGCTGCTACCTGCGGCTTCGCCCGCGTTTTCACAGAAACCCGGTGTGCTATCGCGATTTAAAATAGCCTATATGTTAATCCAGGTCACAATCTATCTGTCTTCCAAATTTCAGACAAATCCGTTCAGCCATTCGAGCGTGAAAGAGTAACAAACATTCATACATCCATACTTACAAACTTTCGCATTTATAATATTAATAAGATCTCTATATTCGTGTTTAAACGTTAAAACGTTGATGGATTTTAGAAAAATAAAAAGCGTTTTAAATATATTCTTGCGATTAATGGTGCTATTACATTGCTAACAATAATCCTACTAATATTATAAATGCGCGTCATTTGTTTTTTACTCTTTCACGCAAACACTGCTAAACATATTTTCATAAAATTTGGCACTCACGCAGAGGGTTACTTGGATTAACACATAAAATATCTTCTATCTCAAAAAAATGTTCCTGTGGGACCATTAACCACGCGGGCAACGCCGCGGGTAACAGCTAGTCTGTCATAATAAAAATTCAAGTTAATTACTTTTTAATAGTTCGATTAGATGTACTACTTATATAAAAACACAAATATATGTTTAATTTTACTACAGAATATGCAAAAGCACTTCAACAAGACTAAATTAAAAAATAAATACGTCATATTAGCAAATAAATCTATGCAACTTAATAATTTATATAGAAATTTAAGTGAAAGACCGAGTTCCCAAGCCTTCGTTCTTATCGTAGAGGCTATCAGCCGCTAGACATAATTACCCAAGAAACCATCTTATTAACCGTCTGTCGATGTCTTGTGGAATCGGGACTTTTAATCTTGATTATTAATAATTATTTTACTAATAACAGCATAGGATATAGCAACGAATAGCACGAAAACATGCTAATCTTTTTTTAAAGCGCGAAAATCAAATTTCGACGTCTAATAGGTTAAAGTTCACTTTGGTTTTGTCGATGATTACTTAAACTTTTTTTTATTTTTTTTTGGGTTTTATGAGTAAAAACATTAACTGTTATATATCTAAGCATGTTTTTAAGCCACAAACACACGATTGTCTTGATGAGTAGACGCAACCGTGGCTTATAGATACCGTAGATGTTGTAGGTGCGTTGCTATGGTTGGCCTGGGTTGGTCCATTGTGCAAGTGTACTGGCTACCCTTCCCTCCCGGCCGGAACATAAGCAAGAAAAGAAAGGGGGATTGAATTGCAGCATAAAACTTTACTAATGATAATCAGTAGCTTTGTTGGTAACGACCCATTTGACGTTTCCTCGCCTTTTGTGAGTTGCCTGTCAAGAAGCCACATAGTCTACTAAATTATTTCGCTATTTAGATTAAATACTTCACTATTGATTACATAAAATTGAATTTAGAAGATTTAAATCTTAATGAATGCTTACTAAATACAGGTCCAGCATTGAAAAGAAGTATCTTCACGAATCCCTGAAAGAGTAGGCAGAGGCACTACCAGGGTCACGACTAGCCGAAGACACTAAGTCCCAGAATGTTATAGGTGGCAAACCTATAGCCAATCAGGCACATATCCAAACCTAGTCAACGTTATTTTGTTATTTAAAAATTTAAAAATGTATCCATTTTCTAATTTGTTTTGTTGCTCGGTCCAGGGATTAAACTCCTCCTTGAGATCTCAAGAAATCAAGTACAAAGTACAAGGACCGCTATACCACAGAAACATTATTTTTTTTATAAAGTATCTTCACGCCCGTATCCCCGAAGAGGTAGGCAGAGGTACAACCAAGGCACCCACGACTAGCCGAAGACACTAAGTCCCACAATGTGATAGGTGGCAAGCCTATCGCCAACCGGCACATTTCCAATCCCGACCAACATTTTTTTATTAGAAAATTGGAAAAATCAAATTTTCTTTTTGTTGGCCGACCCGGGATTCGAACCCGAGACCTCATGCAGTCAAGTCTAACACCCGGACCGCTAGACCACAGAGGCGATTTATTTTTTTTATACTAAAACAAATTAAAATTGAAATCTACTTCCACACAGGAACACGATAATTTTGAGCATTGATATTATTGCAGTAAATTAAGCCATGGTATCAATAGATATTGCATATTTAAATTATTCTATTAACGAGTCATGGGGTTTTCACATCCGGACGCTACAAGATTACCACTGATCTTAATATGTATCAAATGTCTTATGTCTTAAGCACTAACGCAATAAATATTTCAAAAACTAAAACTAGATGCTGTCAGTGTGTGTATGTTTGTGTAAAAGTTAATTAGCTTATCCGTGGGAACCTTTCTAGATATCAGGATAGAAAGTAGCCTGTAGACTCTTCAGTCATCTATCTCTACACATTTTACAACTAGATGTTGTCGGTGTGTATACTTAAAAAATATATTTAGCTTATTAGTGGGAACTTTTTCAGATATTGGGATAAAATGTAGCCTATACACTCTTTAGTCTTCTATCTCCACACAAAATATACAATAACAGCGCTAGTAGCGCTTAAAGATACAAACAAACACACTTTTGCATTTACAATATTAATATGGATAATTTGTTGTTTAAAGCAGAATGATTTAAGTCGTATCTCCATAATTAGATGATTTGCATAAAAGTGTAGCACCCCTTATCTTTAGGAGCAGGCAGTTTATGAAAACTTTGTCTTATTGCTTTTGATTAGCGTTGCCACCGGTCCCGAGAGTCAGGCGATGTTAATTGATATTTTTAAGGTTAAGGGGAATAAATTTTGTTTGATTTCCGTAAAATTTCATTTAAATGTTAAATTGTTTTGTTTAGTTTTTTTAATAGATAAAGTGTTTGAAGAGGAAGGTTTATATGTATGTTTTAAGCCGTGCGAACATATTTACATATTTTACATTACACATTACATATTTTACCCGTGCGAAGCCGAGGCGGGCCGCTAGTAAATTATAAAAATAATTAAGAATTGTTAATTACCACTTTGTTAAAATATTAAAACGTTTGTAATTAATTAAAATAAAACAGTCTGAGTACTTTTTTAAATATTTACGAGTACATGCCTCATTGTGGTAGCATTGGTATGTCAATATCCTATTAATGTTATAAATGCGAAAGTTTGTATGTATGTATGGATGTTTGTTACTCTTTCACGCTCGAATGGCTGAACGGATTTGTCTGAAATTTGGAAGACAGATAGATTGTGACCTGGATTAACATATAGGCTATTTTTAATCCCGATCGCACACCGGGTTTCTGTGAAAACGCGGGCGAAGCCGCAGGTAGCAGCTAGTAATTAAATATTTTTGTAACAAATGTCACGCACGTGTTTAGCAAATAAACACAATTTTAATTAAAAAGTATTTATAGATCTTCAGAATTTATTTATAGACTAGATACTCACAACTACTATTACTTACTACAATTCTACAACTACTGGCTCTACACTGAGCTGACTCGAAAACAATTCAATCAAGGCTATCTAATTACATTCGCAATTTGCAATTAAATAAGCAGGTTTTGTGATTGCAATGGCATGTATTAATTTCTTTTCAGTCTTGAAGTGATTATAGTTCTTTACCTTACTCTTACAAGTAATAAGCATATCGCCTCGCCCGTATCTCCAAATGGTAGGCAGACGTACAACCAAGGCATTTACGACTAGCAAAGACACTAAGTCCAAAAAACGGTGGCAAACCTATCGCTTACCGAATACATCGAGCACATTGGTTCGATTCAATTCGGAACAACTTTGTTTTTATTAGAAAATTCAAATTTATAATTAGATAATTTAAAAGAAGATTTTGATCTTTATTACCCGAACCGGGAATTGAACCCGGAATCTCAAGAAGTCAAGTCCAAAATCGGATTGCAGAGGCGATAATATTAGATAAGATGAGGTGATAAGAGTGATTGCTTTTTTATAAATTTTGGTAAAACATCAATTAAATTTAAAATAGCATAAATAAAAAAATAATTTAATGTGGAATATGAATTAAATAAGTTCTCCATATGTTAAATAAGAAATAATACTTAGGTAATACTAAGGCAGTTTCGCAATTAAGACATTGTTAAAAAATAGATATGCGGATTCTTTCTCCTAGAGATAGCGTTTCGAAATAATGGTAGAGTCATTTTGAATTTTGACCATCTACGAACACTTTCAATGTATTTATATTAATTAATAAACGACCAAAGCTTCACAAAAATAAATATCATAACTTATAATAATTATACTTTTTATAAGTACTACAATTTGTGTTACAAAAACTTTTAGGTTAAATAAAAAATGGCTTGATAATAGTAGTAGTAGTTGAAGTCTGGTAGAGTCTAATAAAGTTGCAAAATGAAGTTTACATTCGTTACTATTTTGAAGAGATTTTATAAGCCTTAGTTGTAATGTGTTTTAAAAGTTAAAAACACTAGTGAAAATACTCAAGGTTCTGCACGAATTCAAATTTAATATAATTGTTTTGTTTCTAAGGGTACATGCAAAATTTAAATACGTATAACGTAAAGTATTTAAATTCAATGTACCTAATTATTCTGTTTCAAAGGCGTATACGAAATTTTATATGACTTAAGCTATCTACAAGTATTAAGTATAAAAATTTTGACCAAAATCATAAGTATTTTAAATCCTATTTTATTGTAGATAAAAACTTTTGACACATGGTTTTAGGTATGCCATGTAAAAATATTCGTGATATCCCTCAAGGTTTTTGTAGAAAATTAAAACTTAAGTCTTGTAAAAACATAAGGAAGTAATAATTGTTTAAAATAAATATCTAAATTTAAATTAAGTTATGAAAAAAGTTATTTATAACATAAACACTATTGCTAACAATTTGTGAAAAATTTGCTCTCCTTCCAAAAATATACATTTTTTTCACATATTATCTAAGAAAATTTAAAAGAAGTCCAACCAATTTTACGTTAAATATAGAGCTTTAACATGTTTTACAAGTAGCTTTAAGTTATTACTTCACTTAAATAATAATTAATAAATAAGCAATAAGTGTTTATTTTATTACGTATGAAGTTTATAAGTAAAAGAATAAATTTCAAGTCTTAACAGGGGATTTAATTTTAAAGCGAAATAACCAAACTATCACCAAAGTTGTTTACTTATTACGATCTAGGTATACGCAATAAATCTAAAACGTTAAGCTTTGCATCTTTAACTACTAGTAATTAATGTTATTTCTCCCTATGCGCCATAAATAATTATTGTTATTAACTTGTGACACAAGAGAATATTGTTTTACCTAGTACCAACAAAAAAGCAAGTTTTAGGGAAGAGCAGGGAATTCAATTTTAAAGTGAAACATTTAAACTACTATGTTCAAAGTTGTTTACTTAATACGTCATAAGCGCCATAAACAATATAAACAATAATTGTGAACTTGTGACTTATGATTGTGAGATACTTGAACCCTAAAATGAAAAAGTCGTAAGCGGCACAGTGACCTGTTGACCCGCCGTCGCACAACAAAAGCACAACACTTGCAATTTGACTTTTAACACTTTCACTTCCTACGTACCCTCACAAGTGAACTGGCCATAGTGCTTCCCTGAGGACTTGTCACCACACACGACGCACTCCACGTTCTGGCCCTTATCGGTCGCGGAGGAGCCGCTCTGCGTCGACGCGGCCTGACTCGCGGGAGTCGACGGTAGGAGTTCATCCTCGCGCCAGCTACCGCGGAACCCGAGTTCCAAGGGCGGGAGGTCGGAGCCTCTCGGAGGGCAGAGCCCCTGGCCACCGACCCCGCCGTAGACTAGCGCTCCGTGCGTGATGATGCCGGTGGCGGTCGCCGGGTGAGAACGCGGTCGATCGCGCGTGTGTCAAGGGTCGCGGTTGAGTCGCGACTGAGCTCGGGTCGGGCCAGGCCGCGGCGCTCCGCCATTGGCCCGGTGGCCTGGGGGCAGGGAGCGAAGGCCCCGCCACCTCGACCGACCCCCCCACTCGGGGGGAAAATCTTTCAGCTGTACCGTCGGAAGGAAAATACATTAACGGTTTTACTTTTGTCGTAGCTTTTGTTTGGGCGGTTTAGTATTTATTTCATTTATGTTTTAGTTTAAATATTTACTTACAATATATTTACTAATGAATTTAATGAATACTTACTACTTGATTTTTTTTTTATTAATATAAAATAATATATTTTGAACTTTTATAATATTTAAAATAAAAATTAAGTAACGATTTATGTAGTATTTATCAGATTTACGTAGGTTTCACGCTAATTTTGAATATTGTTTCAACACCAAAGTACGAAAACTCATGAGTTGGTGGTAATTCTGCTAAGCACAAACCAAATTATTTCAAATGTACGCTACCTTTTTCCAATGGAACAAAAACAATAAAGATGGAACATTTTAGAAATGTCAGATTAGTCCGGACATGTTAAAAAGTGATATTTTAATCAACGTTTTCTAAAAAAACGTCTTTAAAAACGTCTGTATAAATATTTACAAACTGATCTGAAAGCTTTAAACGTGTTTCTTTCTTTTGAAAAAAGATAGCTTTAGCTTAAAGTGTCTTTAATAAGTGCACTGTAGAATGTTTATCTAAAAAATATGAAGATTTTTCACAATTTTCCAAAAAAGATTTGTTGTTTCGACGGTACCTGAAAACTGTACTTTGTATCAACTTTCCGACGTCCATATTTCTGTGGGCTGTGTACCTACTCCAATATTAACATAGCTCTATCCTTAAGACTCTACGATCTACGTTGAGCCAGATGGTACCTGCTAGTGCCATTTTTGCATTCAAATTACGTGATTTGACTTTATTCAAACCTTTGAAGTTCCAATATTTCATTTTTGCATCTGAAGCATTTTTTATCTATGGTATTTTATACATACAATACATATATAACTTTTTTGAAAAATGAACTTAATTTTATAATCAGTAATCATTTATATTATCTATACTAACAATAATAGTCTATCTGCCTGTTACACTTTCGAAACAGTTGCACCATTTTTGATGAAATTTTTGATCTCAAACAAAGGCTACTATTTTAAAAACTAACACTCAAATGACACTGACAGAGGATGAAAGTTTGTATGAAACTCATGACTATTTTCCGTGGCTTACCACCTAATGTCTTATCAGATTTAGGTAACACAAATTTAGCGAACCATTACACGATAGGTTTTGCTGTCAGCCATGAATTGACTAACGGATAACCTAGCGTGTAAGGTGGTGACTGACATTTATAACCATACATTTAAATCACCATCAATCAAAAGTTATTCAGTGACTGTAATAAAACTGACAGCAAAACTTCTGTTATACTGAGCGTCAGTCATAATAAAGTTTACGGATTGTACTTTAATGTATATTTTTTATTATAAAGATGGTAACTCTTCTGAGCACCGACTAAAGTTAATTTAATTGTGCGCTTTTTCCGACCAAACAGAAAGAAAAGAGATGGAACATTTTAGACATGTCAGATTAGTTCGGACATGGCAACTTGTGCTGTTTTAAATTAATATTTCTCGAATAATAGTTTAAATTACTTTTCTAATAAATAATCATATATCGAATATAACTATTATACCATGCCATTATAACCATTATACCATAATCGATTATAACCATTATACTATGTACAAACTAATCTGACAACACTATAAGTATTATCTCTCTTTCTATTACTATGGTTGAAACAACACAGCGACTTGAAATAAGTTTGGTAAGTGCGCTGTGAAATGACTACTTTTATCACACATGTTATTATCTACAAGCAATATCAGGTATATAAAAATCGTTGATTCGGTCACATGGAATATCTTTCACTAGGCGTCAAAACGGATACAAAGTTTCTCCTTCACGTATTAAGTAATATACATACATACAAATATGTAGTCCTAAACAAACGCATAACTAACAATTAATAAATATTTTTAATTCAGAACATATGTTACAATTCAAATTAATATAAATTAATCTGTACAACGATGATCATTGAATGATCTACAATGATCTAGATAAATCTAGATCATTGGGCGTAACACGGGGCGGGGCCAAGCGCCACTCCTGCGCTTGCGCATTCGGCGACCGATTGTTGATCGACGATGACGTATCGCTACTGAATTGACACTTCGCATTACTTCAATCGTCTCCATAGTAGAGATTTACAAATACATGTTATCTTGGGCGCTGGTGAACCTCTGTTTGTAATTAATAATAAAAGTATATCCAAGCACTGTTTAAATTAACTTTTTTTTTAATTTGTCAACCGGTTTCAATTTAAAAAATTATGTCTTACATGTATAATTAGATATAACTAAAATTATATATATTTATGTAAAGAGGACTCAACGTATAATCTCTAAATCCTTGAATATGTTGTAAAATCATAACCGGTTAGATCATTTATAAAATTAAAACGTAATGCCTAAGTAAAGCAGTTACAACTTTGCAATTTTTAATCTTGATAATTCACCTAGGTTTTTTTAATCAATATTCGTCATCAAGATATCCTAGAATAATATTATATCAAACATAATATATTTCTGTCCAATTATTTTTTTTATGTATTTCTACGTATGTTTTTGACAACATGACATTGACAACACGTTAGAACTTCAGTGTTCGCCATTGTAGCTTTCTGGTTTGAAAGGTATCCTCATTAAGCTTGCTTACGTTATATCGCCTCTGTGGTCTAGCGGTCCGGGTATTGGACTTGACTGCATGAGGTCCCAGGTTCGAATCCCGGGTCGGCCAACAAAAAGAAAATTGGATTTTTCCAATTTTCTAATAAAAAAAAATGTTGGTCGGGATTGGAAATGTGCCCGGTTGGCGATAGGCTTGCCACCTATCACATTGTGGGACTAAGTGTCTTCGGCTAGTCGTGGGTGCCTTGGTTGTACCTCTGCCTACCTCTTCGGGGATATGGGCGTTAAGATACTTCTTCTTACTTCTTCTACGTTATATGAAGGTTTTTTATAAAAACTATAATATCTATAGATACATATCTAATACGAGATTATTAGCTTTTTGCCTATGTCTAAAGCAGCTATTAAATTCTGTAAACTAGCGTTTTCACGTACATTTCTTCCAAGAGGTAGGCCGACAACTAGCCGAAGACCAGGCCCACAATACGACAAGCAAGCCTATCACCACCCGGGCCACATTATTTTTATTTAAAAATTGAAAGTACACGCTTTCCATTTTTTTTGTTACCCAATCGAACCCGGGACATCAAGAAGTTGGGTCTGAGCCCAGAAAGCTATTTTTATCTCCACACCGTGAAAATGGTGTAGGGTAATAAGTGTTCTTCTTTTAGGCTTAGATTTGGTTGAGAAGATTATACAACATTTTTATCTCAAATATTATTATCACAAACGAAACTTTTTACAATTTTGTAATATGTATTATTTATCTGACATTGTGTTTAATCTTAATAATATAAACATGAAATATGTGCAGATTATATTTATTTAGAGTTTCGTTACACAAAAGGACTTTAAAAAGCCCTCAAAACCCTTATTCGTCCTCAAAAGGCTATATAAAGGGAAGCAAAAGTTCGTAATAAGCATCCTCCGAAAGCCTTAGGGCTGAGGTGATGCGGGGTTGTCGGGGTGAGGTACTGGGGCGGGTCAAAGGTCGGCCCGCCCACGTCTGAATATCCGGATATAAATAAATTACCTATGCCTCTACGGTAGCTACTAACTGGAAATATTTGAGATTTCGGTACAGCACTAGCCGACCCAGCGATCTTTCGTTCGTCACAGTTTACAGATTAAATTTTCCCAATTTCCCACGCATTTACTCCGGTTTTTTTCTTTATAAGAACCTTTTCCTAAAAATATCTTACTTACCAAAAAAATAACAAGAAAATTTGGTCCATCCGTTCAGGACTAATGCGTTGACCACGCGAAATGGGGATTAACTTTTATATATACATAGAGAAATAGAATAAATATCCTTGGATAAGTTACACAAATGAAACTAACCCCAAAGTAAGCAAATTACATGTTTGTGTTAGGGGTGTTATTCAAAGATACTAATCTATATATTAGTACGTGATGCCAAAACTTTGGACCCCTTTTTACGAAAATTGCGCGGACGCAGGAGCATAAAATTTTAGTTTATGTATAGGAAAAGTGCAGAACGCTAATATTCTTCAAAAATAATGCTTATAAAGTACATTGAATCAATAACTAAAATATTACGCACACTACCATGCATTTGACACATACAAACAAATATATTGATGATGACAATAAAAGATCACAGATGGCGCACCATACAGTTTGGAAACAAAGTAGTTGGTCTTGAGAAATGAAGATGGCGTTCTTATCAACAAGATATTAAAATTTATTATGGTCGAATTTCGACAAACAGGCGACCACTAGTACATAGAAATAATTAGATAGCAGTATAAATTTGAAAACCACCCGGACCTGGAAATAGGTATATTATACCTATTTACGTTCATGACACAAATGCCTGCCGGAAATTGAGCCTGAGCTCCGCGGTTGGTCGATGAAGTTAGGTGCGTATGCTGAAGTCTCAGCCAACAGTATTGAAAGGCATATAAGAAGATCAAGTGAAAAAATCAAAATGGAAAGAAAATAGGTACATTCACCTTCACAAAATTTAGGTATGGCCAGATAATTAAGATGAGGTTTTAAATCCTCAATGCAATATAGATGCCTTTGATAGAGAAATGGTATAGATTTTCTACCATATTCAGTATTAGCAGTTTCATATTGGTAAGCAAAGGTATTTTCTGATAAGTAGCAATTGCAAGATGTGGATTTTAAAGAAGGTAGGAAAACCTAAAACTAAGACTAAACTATTATGTTGTATTATGCAGCATTTTTTAAGAAGTCGGATTTTTATTACACTAGAACACAGCTAGTGTAGTTTGTATATTACCTCTGCAAGAACTTGTTCGAGACAGAGATTTAGGCTAGTTAAAAAATATTTCCTTGCTGTAAGGTTAGCTCACTTATTTAATTGATTTTGTAAATAAAATAAATCACAAAAACTTATCTAAACCCAAATTGAGCAAAATTATATATTTCTGGTGTAGGTGTTAGTCAACAATATTTATTCACAAAAATACATCATACAGTTATATGAAAATATATTTAACTAGCAGCTTCACACGGGTGAATAAAAAGGTATTATATAAATCTTCCCCTTGGATCACTGTCTAGCTATCTATCGATCTAAGAATAGATACAGTTGAAAGCGACTTTGTTTATTCCATGTAGTGATAAATACTCAACCCCAGAAATAGAAATACCTAGAGGTTATTTACACCAATTCCTGACCTCTTGCAAAAATCGAACCTAAATATAGCTGTTGATGGGTAGGCGAAATACTTCCAAATTCCAATAAAACCGATTAAGGTAGATAACACTAGTCCTTTGACGTAAGAAAAATAAACGAATTAGCAAACATCTTTTTACTCGAGGTCCGAACCATGTAATTATGTTATCCCTATGGGAGGTACTCTTCTTCTCTATATTTTTTTCAATTTAATCTTGAGTCTAGTTGACTATTGCATAATATAAAAATATTCGCCTCTTTGGTCTAGTCTTGAAGGGACGGATTCGATCCCTAGGTCGGGCAACAGAAAAAATATTTCTATCTAAAATAACGTTGCCCAACACACAAACTGGATAAGTGTCCAGTTGGCGATAGGCTTACCACATTGTAGGACTTAATGTCTTCGGCTAGACGTGAGTGCCATGGTTGTTCCTCTGCGAGATATGAGTGTGAAGATACATTTTATTTAATTTTAATGGAAAAATAGAATAATTAGGCAAATTCACTGGTGGTAGAGTACTACTATGCATCTCCTCACTCGGGTAGGGATTCACCACCTTACTTATTCCTGCTGTAATGACAATGTAAAAGTCTGGTCCAGAGAGCAGCACCTACAACATCTAAAGTGTCTATAGGCCTTGATTATTTTTTATCATCAGGTGCTTGTCCGCTATTATCACATAATCGATATTAAAAGTATTGTCACCAATTTTTAGAATTTGTATTATAAGATGGTGAACAACCACTCGTCCCTGGATGTTATCTCAAATCTTAGGTGTGCGAATTTACAACCCCACCATCTTATACGATACACGACAATAGCGAGAACCGATACCAAGTAAGGTGGAAGTAACCAAGCTGCTGCACGGTGTTACCACATTATAATGACTGACTGCCACAGTGTAAAAATCAAGTATCCTAATTTTTTTTATAATTAATATTCCTGGACAAGTTACACAAATTGAATCTAACCAGAAGTAAGCAAATTATATTATGCTTGTATTATGGGTATTAGTCAACGACACTAACACATAGAAGTACTTAAATATAGAATAAATTTAATAAACATCCATACCCGGAAACTCAGACATCTAAATGTTCATCACACGAATGCCTGCCCCGTCGGGAATCGAACCTGAGCCTCGCGATTGGTCGATATAGTTAGGCCTGTACGCTAGCCACTCGACCAACGAGGCGGTGTTTTTACACTTTTAACACCCTATTACCACCATTGGCTGTCATTACCCTTTCTTATTGCTATAAATTTTAAAATTTTC
Organism: Calephelis virginiensis; assembly: GCA_002245475.1. Lineage (NCBI taxonomy): Eukaryota > Metazoa > Arthropoda > Insecta > Lepidoptera > Riodinidae > Calephelis > Calephelis virginiensis. The sequence continues at coordinate 59,192 of NJDC01001631.1, read as the reverse complement.
ATTAAGCCCTAAAAAATCTTGTTTAATGTGCCTAATAATCATTTCAAGTTTAATCACTTTAGATTTAAAAATCAAAATCAGTTTAGGAGGTTTAATGCCACGAATGTTGGCTTATATTGTTTATGCCCTTAAACAGTTTTTAATGTTTCTTTGTGCTTCGCGCAAAATATATTAAACGATTCAAGATTCAAATACATTCCTAAAATAATTTTAAAATTAAAAGTTTCAACGAACCTCCAACAGACTGTCCACCCCTTTAAACGTTATGATGCTACTAAAGAGCTACGTCACCACAGAAAGACAGATACACACACATATCATACAATTATGTCGAATTTTTGCGTCCAGGTTAAAAAATCAGACAAAACCTAGGTACATTAAATGTACACTAAACATTTTTTTGGTATTTAGCAACATTTTTACTGGCTATTACCTGACTGTTACATTTAACCAAACCAGGTTTTATTTATTGAAGTAGAAGTTCATAGTTTTACAAAATAAGAACAAAAACTTTTTTTACTAATACCAATAAAATAAGAAAGCAATAAAACATTAAAACCAAGTAATATTTAGTAAGAGTTTGGTTTCGCTATGATATTAAAAATTTGGTTTTTTGAAAATTAATAGAAGAAGGCGTTACTTTGCGGAAATCCATACTTAAATCTAAATAAAATTATTTAATTTGCAATTTTCCGTATTTGTATTGTTGGTGCTACTAAAACAGTTTAGTGGTGTGTATTGTGTGAATCTGGATGTATTTGGGAGTTTTAGCTTCCGGTAAGTCCAATTCATTCTTAGCGCACTATTTTGTCTGTTTTGTTACGCAATAATACGTATACATTTTTTGGCGGAAAATTGCAAATTAAATAATTCTATTTAGATTTAAATTTGGTTTTTTGTTTGCAGTAACTACGATAATTTATTTACTACTAACATTTTTTTATTTATTACTTACTAAGATCAATTTTAGTAAGTTATAAACAAAAAATATGCTACTAAAATCTATTTTAGTAAATAATAAATAAAAATTAAATTACTATTCATCAAACAGCAATTGACAAGCATTGATCTCACTACAAAAGAGTTTATTAATTATAGACAAAGTTTAAAGTAAAGTAAGTAAGTATCTTTACGCCCATATCCCCGAAGAGGTAGGCAGAGGTACAACCAAGGCACCCACGACTAGCCGAAGACACTAAGTCCCATAATGTGATAGGTGGCAAGCCTATCGCCAACCGGGCACATTTCCAATCCCGACCAACATTTTTTATTAATTAGAAAATTGGAGAAATCCAATTTTCTTGATATTGGCCGACCCGACAACAAAAATTTTAATTCCACATAACCTAAGTTTAGTTGTTTTTAAAATAACAAAAATAATCCACATTATTTTTTTTGTGTAGCTAAAAACCATTTAGATCACGTCAGCTTTTAAATAAAAATGTCCACATCGAAATCGCTCTGGAAAGTAAGATGTCACAGATGAACATACAATACAAGGATACATCAAACTCATAATACTTCTCTTTTAAAAGAAAGAATAAGGTAAAAACTGTAGCGATAAATGCTACAGTTATAAAAATAAGTATAAACAAAAGCCCTGGAAGCGAAGTCACATACAATGCTTATAATACTGAAATATATTCTCTGAAGTACCAACTTTAAAATCGTTTAAAGTAATACCCTCAACTTCTTTCAGACCATTATTTAGTCAAGCGAGAGGCCGAAAGTCCATCCAGCATAGTACCTGCACCCAATTACTCAGCCCGACCAAAAGGGGGGGGGGATGGGGTGGGGTGGGTGCCGACATACAGACACCGTCGTCACGATCGATGACAAGCTCTAAGAAATATTTCTGTTGGTTTCGAAGGTTATGGGTTTTATAAAAATACATTCAATTAATATTTTTTGTGGAGATTTTATATATGCTTGAATAGTTTAGTTGTATGTTTGTTAGTCGGTTATGTATACCTACATGTATGGTTACTATTGAATTTCGATTTCAATAATGGAAATTGGAATTGGATAATTAATTTTAGGTACTCTTGAATACAATATAAGTAGATCTAGAAATTATTGACATTTAGTTAATAAATCATTTTGTCAAGTTCATTGATTTTTTAGAACTAAATGTTAATAATCCGCTAGCACTGTGTTCAAAAGTACCTAAATATATCCGATTCCAATTTCCAATTTGCATGAAATCGAAATTCAAGAGTAACCCTGTTGGTTGGCGACAGGTTTATCTTTGGCTCATAGTAAGTGCCCTGGTAGTTTCTCTGCCTTCCTCGTCACGGTTGCAGGGATTTTAATTTTACTCAGTAAGGAAGTTAACATTTTAAGGAATAGGATTAGGCTGTGGTAGCTCAATTGCCAGAGCATCGTCAGCGAGAGACAAAGGTTGCGAGATCAACACCAGTCCTAGGCGAATTTTGCCCTTAAAATCTACGAGTATACATAAATTATGAATCAAATTCAAATTAAATTTCTACTTTATTAAACCTAACTAAACCTAGAATTCAACCTAACCAATCTAAAGCTAAAACGACTATATTAAATTCCATTGATTAGTCCAAGATTTAGTTAGTTTTAGTCTTAGTTAGTTAGTTTTAGTTTTTAGTCTTACTTAGTCTTACAATATGATAGGTGGCAAATCCATTTTGGGAAACGTTGTTTTTTTGTTTAATTTTAAAAAAGCACACATTGAGCTACCTGACTCGAAAATCGAACCCCAGACCTCATGTACTCAACGCCAATACCGGACCACTAGAGCACAAAGGCAATCAGACAGGCAGAGGCGAAAATCGCTAATAGTAGATAGGTATGTAGGTTCAAATAGTTCCCCTTACCGAGAATAGATCCCGAACCTCGTTGATTGGCGTCAATAAGAATGCGCGTTAACCACTCAACCAGTGCATTCACTAAATGGAATTGGCAGTGAATTTACAAATCAACAACTGAATGCCATCTTAACAGCTTCAAACTCTTTTAAACACATATAAATCAGTCAGTTCCCATCACAAGATCGATCTGGTAATAAGACCAAATAGGTGCGGTGCCGTCACCCTTAAATCACTCGCTTGTTGTCTCGTTTGTTTGTTTGTTTGTTCTGACGATACACGGGATAATTTAGGAACGTTCGTCTGGTGCTTGTGTTGCTTTCGTTGTGTCGATCAATTTTGATTTGAGACAATTTATAAACATACTAAGAAAGTTACGCTGCTTCACCCATATGACAGTTTGTAAGATAATATAATAGAAAGAAAGAAAGGAAAAAAATATTGACAGACTAAAACTTGTGTGGTAATCATTAACGAAAAAAACAATTGTCAATATAACTTAACCCGAAACATAAGCAACTTACTTATAGACCAAAAAGTGATAATGAAATACAGAAAAAAAGCGTGGTAACACAAGTCCGCTAAAAGGGAAAAGCTCAGAATTTGTTGAGGCCTTTATTTTGATAATCCTGTGAAACCCGTGTGATAGTTGTGACAGGAAATCTCCCAAATCATCGGATTTGAAAAATCAGACGAAAAACTATACTATAACATAAAACGAAACCATGAATGGAGTCCGAGCTTGGGACATATTCAACTTGTCACGTCCATCGCCAACATTGTCGACTAACGCACCACAAGGTACACCAACTCTCACTCGACGTACAGTCTCTTGACACGAGACTGTCCTCAGGAAATTGTCCGTACTCTTCAATCGATGTAATATAAGAAGAGAAATTGTGCTCCTTCTGAGTGATAGCTAATAGTAGTAGTAGGGGTAGGCAGAGGCACAACTAGGGCACCCACGACTAGCCGAAGACACTAAGTCCCACAATGTGATAGGTGGCAAGCCTATCGCCAACCCGGCACACATCCAATCCCGAGCAACATTTTTTTATTAGATTGGAAAAACGTCATTTTCTCTTTGTTGCCCGACCCGCGAATCGAACCTGGGACCCCATGAAGTCAAGCCCAACACCTGGACCGATGTAGCTAATAGAGGCGAAAGTACATAATTTCTTAATTTTTTGACTGGTTACTGGAGGTTACTTTGAAGTTATCAGAGTTCGTCCACCTTTTTGTCACCGACAAGCCTAGGATTAAAATGATTCAAAGGAGTAATAGGTCTTAATAGTAAGTCATGTCTGGGCGGTGACATCCTTAGCCAAGCTCACAGAGTGAGATATGGATGTATACCTATTACACTAATGTATTTTTTTTATTATTTCAGTAGAAAGAAATAAATAAATTAGGGTGGGCCACCCTTTTCTAAGAGGAATGAAATATAGATAATAATTTATTCTCAGACTTACCGAGTGTGCTTATAAAATTTTATCAAAATCGATTCAGCCGTTTTGGAGGAGTATGTCAACTAACACTGTGACACGGTTTTTTCTTGACGCCCTTACGGTTCAGTGGTCTGACTTTAGCGTTGACTACATGAAGTGTTGATTACCGGGTTAGGCAGCTCAAAATGTGTTTATTTAAATTAACTAAAAGTAACAACGTTGCCTAGAATTAGATAAGTGCTGGTTGTTATTAATTTGCTGTCGATATCGCTTGATGACCGCCTTGTTGGTCGAGTGGCTAGCGCACACGCGCCTAACTACACCGGGTTCGATTCTCGACGGAAGCAGTCATGTGTGTGAACATTGAGATGTCTGCATTTTCGGGTCTGGGTGTTTATTAAATTTATTCTGGTATTTATTTAAGTATTTCTATGTACTGGTATCATTGACTAACACCCATAACACAAGCACAAAATTTGCTTACTTTGGGATTAGATTCAATTTGTGTATTTGTCCAGAGATATTTATTTATTTTATTTAATATTTATATATATTAAAAGAAAAAAACTTTATGGTACTGAGCATAATCATAGGTGCCTTTTTATGTCTTTGTCTACTGCTCAGAAATACAGGCGTGAAGATACTTTTTCTAGAAATTACACGTAATACGAACGTAAGGATAGTATTTTACTAAACCGTGTTAACTATTGTAAAACATGTTAAAATTAGATACTATATATTAGAAATTCTTGGGACAGACAATAATCTGCTTCAGAGCGAGCATAACCTATTTTTCTTTATGATAAGAAGCAAGATAGGGTCAGAGTTTATCAGAGAGCCGTTCACGCAGCTTCTGACTATATTCTACATGACTCTTATCATAAATGGTTTCCCGATGTCATCATAAAGACATCATAAAGAATCAGTTTAAGGCTAGGTACAGATGAAATTTTTATTCATACAAAATCGAGACAATCTCTATTTGTGCCTATGTTTTAACCCAAGTTCAAACATAGGCTACTTTTTCTTTGAATAAATGCAAAGCAAATTTCATTAAAATTGCTCCATCAATTTAGACTTAAAAACCTAACAAATATACAGATTTCCACATTAACAATATTAAGTATGAATAATAAGGATAGGTTAACGATTCTTTGTTTAGACTATCTGTGCCCACGATTTCGTCCACGTGAAATTTTACAAAAAGTTACAAAATTAACCAAAGTTACTTACCTTATTACATAAGGTCGTGTCACTTAAAGTCCCGTCAACATTGGTCCAGCCGTTTTCGAGTTTACAGGAACGATCAGACAGACAGATAAAATTTGTAAAAATGATGTTTTGAAATATGTGTGGTATATACACAATCAAATGCATGTAATATAAAAAGCGGTTATTTTAATATTACAAAACGACACTACAATTTTATTTCTTTGTATAGATGTATAGATTTTATCGAAATTTAAAGACAAGAAGCTTTTTCTGAGCTTTTTGACGCAAGTTCTACTTTGCACCGCTATCCCATGAAGAAAATTTAGCGTGAATATTTATTTACAATCCGTTAATAATACATCTTTGATAATCTATATTCTATATCCAGAGATGCGTAACCGGCGGTCGTGGACTTGTACTTGTGATACGATTTCACGCCTCACCGCGCTACCGACTCCTCTGGATATATTTCGTAAGCAGTTTTTAAAGATTAAACTTAATGTATTGAGGTTGATATGCTAAATGAAGTTAGTTGTATTTAACCTTACATTAAGTTGAACAACACTGCGTTATTTGCCATTCACAATAATATTACGAGTATAAAAATCATATCTCTTAACCAATATAGAGATCTAGCATGTTAATTTGTTATGTTTTTATTAAACTCTTTTTAAAGAATCAAGAAAATTTTATAAGAGTTTAGTCTTAAAATCCTCTATTGGAATAAAACAAGTTAAAAATATCTTGTCTTCGCATTCGGGTCAGCACACTAGCAAGCATTAAAGTTACGGCTTATTAAACAAGTACTAATCTTTATTACCTGGTATGTGAAAACAAATCGGTTGCATTAGTATTGTTTTCTAATT